>CAJNIZ010034247.1:58850-70007 GCA_905231905.1 Symbiodinium pilosum
ATATATATATATATGTAGACATACCCGGATAACCACGTCAGAAAATGTCAGGTGTATGTATAGCAGTAGCAGGATACCTACAGATGATGCAAGGTGTATGTATAATAACCAATAGGGGATATACTTCAGATGAAGCCCAAAATCCCAAGCCCTAAAGTCCTAAANNAGGCCCAAAACCCAAAACCCTAAAGACCCTATGAACCCCAAAGTGAAAACCCTAAACAGGAGTACAGCTAGCCACTCCTACAAGGTCAGGCGTTCAGTTCTCCTACTTGCTGAGCGCGAGGCGCCCAACAGGGGTCAACCTTTGCAATAAGGTTCTCTATGGCAATTTCCGAAAATTGGAGGTGCCTCTTTTGTCAGCTAAAATTGTATATGGGAATTTCCAAAAGTGAGGGGTCCCTTTTTCGAGGCCTCCACAATAAGGAGGTTGATGATTGGCATGGCTGAAAACAACCCTGCCGCAACAGGAATGTCAACTATGAACATGAATTCAAGACCCTAAGCCCTAAACCCAAGCAACCTGACCCTAAACTCCAAGTAGCTGGGTAGCTAACCCCTGTTTGGGTATATGGTAGTTTCCATAAATAGGGCACCCAGATACGGACCCAAATGTAGTACAACCGTCTGGTGTTCCTATCTTCCTTGAAACCTCCCCAAAATTGGCTTCAGGTGTTCATCCGCGATCTCTGTGATAAGCAACATATACTTGCAGGACATCCCTGGATGTGCTGTTGGGTCTTGGCACTCCTCAATCAACCACAGCCTCTAGTCCCTAAATGGGATACTATTAAACAGTTGTTCAAGGCTGGCGAAGGTGCATAGATGCGTCACGTGAATGCAGACTACCCAAAGAGTGGGTGTATAGGACGGCCCATCTCTACACCTGGCCCTGGGGTGCTGCGCCCCCTGTAACAGTCTATGGTAGGGGTCATATTAGGGGCTGTACTTGGTTGGCCTTTAGGGACCCTTGAAAAATATTAGTATAGGTGGGTCCCTATAAAACCAATAAGGAAAAAGATTTAAGGAACCCAAAGGCCTTCCCAGTGCATATAGTCACATTATAAAAGTACTCAAACTAGCCCCTCTTGGCAAAGACCGTCCTCATCCTGCATTATTTGAGGAACCCAAAGGCCTTCCCAGTGCATATAGTCACATTATAAAAGTACTCAAACTAGCCCCTCTTGGCAAAGACCGTCCTCATCCAGCATTAGCGAGAATCGCTCGCCACAGGCAATGTCGATGACAGCCTAAGCCAGATCTGGATCGCCCCCCCCAATTGGGGGCTTCCCAAAATTAGGGATACCTTTTTGGGAGTCCCCATAATAGGGACTTTAGTATTTGGGGGTGTATATTACGATCCCCCAATTTAGTGAAACAGCTGCTTTTACTGGGCCCATTCACAAGGGATTAAGGGCATCTACAGGGTTTCAGGTTTAGGGTATATAGGTGGACGGCGCACATGGCTTGCTGTCCAACGAATGAACTCTAGAGGTAAAGTTCAGATTTAGGGAATTACAACCCCGAAATCTTAACCCACCTTGACCACAAGGAGGATAAACCCTGCAATCAATGTTCCTGGCAGCTCCCTATCTAGTTCTATCCCAAAACCCTAAGCCCTAATCCCCAAACCCTAAACCCTGAACCCCTGTCAGGGATGCTATCTAGGGTCCTCATTACCAACACCTAAGTTGTTTCTGGACAAGATCTCGCATGAAACGAGGCCGTATCTGGTCCCCAGCTTAAGCTTCTATACTTACTGGTTCTTAGTAGGGACTATGGGAATGTACTATTCTATAGGGATTAGCTTCCCCTGATCCCCACTCACAACTTGGAAGCTTAAGCTTCTGTATGCTTCTGCTCCCAATGTCAAAGCAACGATTTAAGCCACAGGGCCGACAACATGTTTCAGCAAGGCTCTTCTAAGATTGGAACTCTAAACACTACAGCCTACATATATCTGAAATATATATATATATGTACATAAGAGAGAGAGAGAGAGAGATAGAGAGAGAGAGAGAGAGAGAAATTTGCGTGTATGTATACATACCAGACCCCACCGCATTTGGATGCACTCCCAAAAAGCTTGCTGGGGCTATACCTCAACAACCTCCTCCCCCCTACTCCTTATGACCCCGCACACCATATACTGCAGTAAAACCCTGTAATCCCTCGTGAACACGCCCGGCAAGACTCCCCCCGAAGTAAATAGGGACTTTTTTTTACTTGGAGATTCAAGGTCACCTTATTAGGGTTCAGGCTTAGGGGTTTGGGGTTGAGTCAGCTACGACCATTTTCGGGCACTTAAGGGGTTTATAGTTGGCTTACAAGTATCCATCAGAACCAGGAGATAATTACCCCAAACCGTACCCTGCACAAACCCCTAAACCCCAAACCCGAATATCCTCCATCTAATTCCTTTTTAAATGGGCTATTGGGTTATTATTGCCCTGAACCTCACGAAGAGGAGGATGGGCCTTAGGTCCGATCTCTGCGCCATCCTTCTTGTTGCCCGCGGCGTCCTTCTAGATTTAAGGGCTCCCTTCAAGGGGGTTTATAGAAATCTGGAGTCCCTTTAAAGGGGGCTCGAAGAAGGGATTCAGAGCCGGTCCCTAGAAAGGTATTATGGAGATTGTATCAGGGAGTCATAGGGTTAAGAAGGTTTAAGGGAAAGTTTAATGCAATAAAACAGCAAAACCATGTTGCTGAGCGCGTCAGTCTAGAATTGCCACGGCTTTTGAGGTTCTGTGTCCTTCTTGAGATACTCTTAAAGATGACAAGACATTGCTCTTGCGCTTCTTGTGTACAAAGCAAAAAGCCTGATGACCCAGGTTTAGTGCTAAAGGGGTTAATGCCACCCGCAATCCAACCGTAACCTTCACCGGGAGAGGCCGCATGTACTTACGAGGCGCCCTGTGTATCCCCCTCTTGTACTAACTACACATATGTAGTCCTCCTTCAGCAGATAGAATATGGCTTTGGGCATATTATAACAAGATCCCCATATACCCCATATTCTATCTACTTAAAGGCGACTACAAATCTGACCTAGCCAAGCTCCCTGAAAGGGTGCAATGGGAGTTCTGTATTCCTTTCCGGGCGGTCCCTTCGTTCTCACCACCTACCCAACTCCACTTCTAAAGATTTCTAGCTCACCCGGACTAGGGGGTTATGTAGGGTGGGTCGCTGTTAACGAACTTAATATAACTTATTTTAACTTACTATTTTGGGGAAAACATACTGGATACTCTTTTCCCGTTATGGCAACGGAATTTAAGTTAACAACAACCCAGGCTACTATTGAGGGTTTGGCAGTTAGGTTTTGCAGCCATGAAGCGCAGGAAGCCGTAGGCGCCTTCTCACGACCTTGTATCAGATGCACGCGGTTCGGCCTCATTATAAAGAGTTAAGGATCACCCTGGACCCCCCAAGTACTCTCTATACGTGCCACATTCCCGCCAATAGCACCTGCATGGGCCTACGTAGGATAGTTGGAAAGTCCTTGTGGGCTATGGGCTGGTTGTCATGGAGTTTAAGGCTTTAATGCCACTTTTCTTGCATAACCTCAAAGCGCCCATCTCCTGCGCTGCTCGCGAGGCTTGTTCGACAGGTAGAACAACTTTTCCAGGAACTGGGCAAACAGCTTTGCTTTATCTGGAGGCCCGCGGGGGACTTAGTAAGTATACGTATAGCCCCTACAAGCCGTACAGTAAGGCCATGTATCCGCAGTGATAAAGCTACTGATTAAGTCTCCCCTCCATGTAGGGCTTCAGGCTTGGGGCTGTGTCTCGTGTTGCAGTTGAGTTTTGTGGTGCTCGGCTGGTGCTTTCACATAATAAGGGAACGGTACAGGTGGTCACGAGTGGAAAGCTATGAACTGTAGACTAAAATTCATCTAAGGAAGTCCCAAATTGCCAGCGAGGAGTCTGTGAGGATAAGCCGTATAAAACCTCAAACCTAGAAATAGAAATCACAACCCCAAAAATGAGCTGTAGTCTGAACTCCTAGCACCCTAATATCCTCTATAATACTCCCCTATATAAAGCCGTTTTAAGGAGTTTAGACTGTATCTCACATAGAGAGCAAAGCCCAAAATCCTCGTCCCTAGATCTCAAGAATGGGATGCTAGGGTTGAGGTTCTAGGATTTTTGTCGTTTGGGGATTTAGGATTTAAGGTTCTAGGGTTAGGCTTTAAGGTCAATTCTTTAGAGCTTAGGGCTTGGGATTTAGGTTGGGGTCTAGGGATGAGAGCTTAGGATTTAGGGATGTGGGGTCTTATGTTTTAGGATTTGAAGATCCCACGCTTTGGAGGGCAAGCCATCTGCGAACACCTCTTTAAGTGAGTATGCGGAATTGGGCTATGGGTACATCGTACCATTTTCTTTTAACACGGGTGAAGCTTCAAACCCTAAACCCTATCTATATTCTTGTCCAGATTTACATTGAAACACTAAGCCTCAAACCCCGAACACGCTACGCTCGGCAGAACTCATCATGGAATTAGAAAAGATGCGCCGTCGTGCAAGGCTTGTAGGATTACTTGCTTGTTCTTAGTAGGCAATAAGAAAATTTTAATCCCCATATAGCCCAAACAAAATATATTCCATTATTCCCAACTAAGAACTAGTGAGGTTAGGGCTTGGTTTAGCGGTTGGAAAAGCATGCTCATGACTGCAAGTACCGATAGCCACTGCCTCTGAAGAATTTGGCTAGGCTTGGGGGCCCCGTAAAAATCAACTTCCTAAGGCTTTAGCAGGATTATATAGCATGAAGGGTAATCAAAAACACAAAGATATTTTCAACCCAACCCCTGAGAAAGGGCAGCGACAGCAACAATGCCAATACTGGACTTACCAAGTACGCTAAGAAGAAGGTAACTGCGGTTACGCGTACTTGGTGTCCTGAACCTCAGGGGTCCTAGAGCCTCCAAACCCCGATCCCCTAAAATCCCAACACGAGGGCCCCAAAGGTCCTAAACTCACTGGCCACTGGTAGGGAATGCGGAAATTCACCGCTTCAGTAGCGTTTATGAAGCCCCCAATAAAATAGTATAGTAGTTTCCAAATGTTCCCTTCCATTCTTCCAACAAGCAGCAAGTAGAAGACCCTACATCATCCAAATCCGCAAAACCCCAGACGCTTCCTTAGAACAAAACAGCTACTCCCCGAAACCTGCAAACCCTGGAAGAACCCCAAATTCCTCAAACATTCAATCCCCAAACACCCTAAAAACCAAAAGGCCCTAAATCCATAAAGCTTGTAAACCTCTGCACCCTAAAGCGCCGCAAAGGGCCGGACCCTCAACCGCCTCTACGTCCCTAAACTGCAAACCAACCCTAAACCCTAAACCCAAAACCTTAAGAATTCATAAGGCCTGAACCCCAAACCTTAAATTTTCGTAAACCCCAAAAGCCCGAACCCCAAACCCCATAACCCTAAACCCTCCCACCTGGAAGCTGGGAAGGTTCCGCGTGCATCGGGCTGTGAGGCGGCCGCAAGTCCACAGGAGCCTCATAAGGTCTTCAAGAGGATTCTGGGCTCAAAGGGGTTTAGGGGTGTAGGGCCTCGGGTTCAAGGCCCGGGGTTTAGGGTTGAGAGATCTGGGCTTAAAGTTAATCTGTAAGGAGGTTTAGGGCCACTGTTATAAAACTCTTTGGAGGGCCGAGGCATCTCTCTACCCAGACCTCCCAAATACTCAATAATAATGGCTTTCTATCCCAAAGCACTAAAGCACTTATATGAATGCTATCATTGCGTAGGTATTTGGGAGATCTACGTAGGTCCCTGAGCCCCTACTAGTTGCTCAACACCCTCAGACACCTCACCGTTAAGCTGCAACTAGACTTAGGGCGTGGCCTACGCACCTGAAGACCTTGCCCAGGATAAGCTTTAGGTGGGGGTTTCCCAAAATTAGGGTTTAGGGTTTAGGTGGGGGTCACTATAATAAGGATTATAGTATATTGGGGTCCATATTGGGGTTCCCTTATGTTGGGAAACTTCCAGGTTGGGGTTTAAGGTGCCGGTTCTGTGGGTCCATGTGGCGAATAGGGTGTAGGGATTGGGTTGAGGGTTTAAGTAAGGATTGGAGTTGAGGATGTAGGGCTCTCAAGTAGGTAGCTAGGAGTGACCACAAGGGATGATGGCAAGTAGGCTCCGTGTTTTTGTTCCCACTAATTATACCACCATTCCAGTGTGGGGGCCGCCCAGCCCCCGGATGCGTTAAACATCTTGGCAACGCCGCTCTCAACATACTCTTCAGAATTCATACCGCAACTGGACAACTCGCACAATCTACATGATGTGCAAGTCGCTACAGTCCCCCTTAAGTAGATAGACTATGGCTTTGGACATTTTATAATAAGACCCCAAATACCGCATATTCTATCTACTAAAGGGGGACTATAAACAGTGAACCCCAAGCCCTTTACACATCCAAACCCCCGCGCAAAGAATGCTCCAAACTGCTGGATGCGATATGGAAGTGAGGGTTTAGGGTTTAGGGGTTCAGGGTAAATGAGTAGCGTTTTTTTTGGGTGGTTAAACCCAGTAAGATAATATTCCTTATATAAAATACTATGCCCAAAAGATGGATATAATCTTACTCTATATTTGGTACCATAGTATCCCCAAATAAAATACTACTAAAATACTACTGGAATGGGCAGTGGGACGCAACATTAATCCACTAATCAACTTGAGCTTGTGACCCCTGCAAAGAAGAGCCCAACTCTTGAAACCCCTGAACCCCCCAACCGTTGATATCCCGTTACATCCCGACATATCTCTATAAAACTCTTCAAAGGGGCTCAGAACTAAACCCTGAACTCTAAATCCATTTTTCTAACCCTGGAACCTCAAATCCCAAACCCGGAAACCTAAATCCCAATCAGCCCGGAGCCCTAAAACCTAAACTTGAAACCCTAAATATTGAACTGAAACCCGAAACCCAAAAACCCTAAACCCTAGATACTATGACCCCAATATATACCATACTATAGTAGTTTCCATTTTCTTTTCCATTATCCCGACTGGTAGTTCCCCAGAATAGGGGGACCCCGAAATACTAATAATCCTCATAGTAGGAACCCCCAAAAAAGTACCCCTAATTTTTGGAAACCCCCAGCTCTAAACCCTAAATCCATAGAACCTCCCCTCCTAGCCACTCCTGAGGTGCCCACATTGCCCAGCTCTCCGTAAGTGCTGTCTCCCCAGGCCTCGCTGGGCAACTGCCGCGGCTTTGGGTCTAGGGTTTATGTTTGGTGGTTTTGGGGGTTTTGGGTTTTTGGAGCTTAGGGTTTTGGGGGTTTGGGGGGGTGGGGGGGTCTAGGGGTTTGGGGATGGTTTTAAGGGCTTAAGGTTTTTGAGGTTTGGGGTTAAGGGCTTAGGCTTCTTTTGGGGTTTAGAGTTTAGGTTTTTGGGGGGATTAGGGATTAGGGTTATGCCGGCTTAATAGGTTGTGTAGAATGCAATGGATGCTCCATTCATGCAAACGCTTCTTGGCATGCTTTTCAGTGAGGCATGGAAAGGAGCACGGAAAGTGGGCTGGTCTAAGGCTTTACTGAGATATTGTGGGCTTGGAGTTCCTTGGGAGCCCGAACTGTTATCTACGGAACGGCACTGAAAATGGAAACTACAGACTACAGCATTATTCAGCGTTTAGGGTTATGAGGGTAGCCTGAAACCCTTAACCCTAAACCAGCGGAGAGTTGGACGCCCTATAAAATTAATTTGCCATGGCTTTAGTAAGTTCATGTACAAATTAAGGGGAACAACATGTCAAATTTATTCTCAAGCCTCTTCTTGTACACCCCAGTGTTGACTGAGGGTTGATAATTCTCTGGGTTTGGGGTTGAGGCTTGTCACGATGTCCGTGTCCTCCCCAAAACTAACATATAAAAATCCACATAGTCCCCTTTTAAGGGGACAGTCAGGGAACACAATGCCCACGAAGTACGGTATAAACCCTCAACCTAGCCTCATTCTGGATTTCTGTCTCGATGAATTATTGGGCGCCCGGGGCATTGTTGAGCCGTATTGAAATAGGATAGGTAGCCGGAGCCTTTCTGCTTGAACTTTAACGAGGACACCGGAGCGAAAGCTAGCCCGGGACCCCCGGGCCCAAACCCCAGTCCCTACCTGATGTCCCCACAGCGCGGGTCGACTCGGCCATCCAAACTCCCAAACTCTGTACCCCAGCGCACGCAGCTCAATCCCGAACTCTAAGACCACAAACCCTAGATGCAACCTCCCAAGTTGATCGACCTCATCCCTAGCCTACTTTATCCCTCAGAAATAGAAATTATAATCTCCATATCACCCCTGCAGATATCTGGGGTCTCCAAACGCCCCCGGATTTTCGAGAACTGAAGTTCTAAGGTCAAGGCTTTGGGCTTTCATGTGTTCCCCTAAACCCTGCTACGAGAATACAGAAGGTGCAGGATGTTGGGCGAGGGGCGAAAACTTCTCCAGCCACGTCCAAGGCCAGACCAAAGGCGGATCCCAGTCTCCTGAGCTATAGTCTAAACTCCCACATAATATAAAGTTTAGGGTTTAGGGTTTAGGGTTTGGAGTTTAGGGATTACGGTTTAGGGTCTAAACTCCCAGTATCCCCCTTAAAAACCATATCATATCAAGTTGAGGGTTCAGGGTTTGGGGTTTAGGGATTACGGTTTAAGGTATAAACTCCCAGTATCCCCCTTAATAACCCATGTAATATCAAGTTTAGGGTTCGGGGTTTGGGAATTACGGTTTAGGCTCTAACCTCCTAGAATGCCCCTTAATAACCCGTATAGTATAGGGTTTAGGGTTTAATGTTTGGGGTTTGGGGATTAGGGTCTAAACTTGTAGCATTCTCCTTACGAAGCCGCATAATACTCCCCCATCTCATTCAATTATATAACCCCCTCTAAGGAGTTTAGACTATAGCTCCCATGGCGGAGCAAGTGGCACCGATAGGGCGAGTGGAGCGGGAACCCTTCAAATTCTGTGTTGCAGCTTCAGTGAAATTACGACCGACAGGAAGGCCTAATCCCTAAATAGTAGCTTCGTTCTTCCTTTCCATTATCCCTATATATTCCCTATATAACCCTATATATATATATATATATATAACCCCATATAACCTCTATATTAACCCTCAGCAAAATTCCAAGGCTGCCTTCTTGCCTCAAGGCTAACGGTGGTGCGCGGAGAATCATGCAAGATTATCCTAATATTCTTCTTATGGAATACGACACCCCAAATGGGAATGCAACCCATTCTCCATGTCGGGACGATAGCATTGGGGGGGGGGGAAGTTCGGCAACTGGAGGTCGTTTTTTATGTCAGGGGTTGAGGGCGCTGATTCTTTGGGATTTGGGTGCACGGAAGAGGATGAAAAAAAACGACGGGAGATCAAGCTTGAAACCCTGGACTGTAACGCTCGTAACCCAAAATGCTGGATGCTCAGCTGCAAGCCCCATGTAGACCCCTGTATACCCTGAATCGTTCCCTAGACCCTAAATGCCCGTCTTGCTGCTCTGAGTCAGTGTCCGGACAGGCCTTTCCAGCCGGAAGCAGGGTGTGGGCTGATCCAAGACGTCCTTGGCTATAAAGCGGCTTTCTCAACGTATGGGAGTTGCTCAGAAGAGGGGCTCTGAAAACCCCACGAAAGATAAGGATTCTGGCGCTGTTCGTCCTTACTTGGGATTGTATATAGACGGTTGTTCAAGAAACGGCCTCTTGGGAGTTTCTCAAGAAAGCACAAAATAGGGGACCTGGGTCGGCTGTGAAGCCTTAGTAACACGAGTAGCGCTCTTGGTGCTCCAACAAAGGCAGATCATTTTTCTTGTTGCAACCAAACCGTAAACATGCTGGGGTCTATAGGATCCCCATGTAAAACAGGAGCCATATGACTGGCAAGAGATTACTGCTTCTTGCGGTCGCATGAAGAATCTTCTCGGGAATCTTGTCGGTGCTGTTTGGCACTATCCTGAAAAGGAGGAGCAGGCTGACACGACGACAACGAGGAGGACGAGGAGGAGGGAATGGTACTGAGATAGGAACAGGGACGGGGACGAGGGTATCGCCATAACTAGTCTGGGTTGCTGTTAAGGAACTTAAATTAAGTTGTATTACCATAATGGGTATATATAGTGAATAATAGGGTTTCCCCAATATAGTAACTTAATTGAAGTTCCTTAACAGCAACCCAGTAATATTTTTTGCATAGAGCGTGGGGCAACCCACAGGCTCCCATGCGAGCCCCTGTGCCGCTGTGATCTCGCTGTAAGGGGTGTTTCTCTACTGCTCAGCAAAGGACCACATGAGAGCCTCTGGAGAAGACATGCTTAAGCACGTGCAAGCAAAGCAAGTCTGGCTGAAGACCCAGGTGTGCGCAGCATCCGCAACTTGACAACTGCCTGAACCCGCGACCATACATGCGAAATCGGAGGACCCGAAAACCCACCCCTGAAGGCTTCTGCAGCCCCAGGGGGCTGGGCATGGGCAGCAGTCGACTTCTCCCCAGAGGTAAAGCAGATGAGCTTGCCTCAGCAGGTCTTGCAAGCCCAAAATATCTCAAGATGCTGAGAGTACACTTCCCCAAACTGACATGGCACACCCATCTCTGCCCCTTGTCAGACAGCAGTCGTCTCTCGAGGTTCCATGTTAGATTGGGAACTGGGGACTACAAGAATCAAAAGGAAGCGCACGACAAGGTTCAGAAGCTTAGGGCTTAGGCTTACTAGTGCTGAAGTCTCTTGCGCCCGTCGCCCGTAATCATCTATCATTCCAAATCCCTGCTGTGGCATTACGGTGCCAGAGAATGGTAGGTGTACCTATGGGTCCTTCTATGTAGCCCCCTTGTGTGTACTATACCTACACAGGACCTATCCTAGTGTGTACTATACCTACACAGGACCTATCCTAGCAACCAAACACTGGCTCTCTAGAAGCTGTACCCTAAACCATAAACCCTACACTGCTGAGGAAGCCCAAGGATGACTGAACGCAGTCATCAGAAAACCTTGACAGTCTGCAATTCTGAGGTCTGCACATTACGAAACACGAGAATCCTACTTTGCCAGCGAATTAAGAACCCCACCCCCCGCTGAAAGCTGTTTAGAGCCTCTTTGGAAATTAATGTCTTTGCCCATTCCAAAGCTGAAACACATATCTT
>CAJNIZ010034258.1:0-70007 GCA_905231905.1 Symbiodinium pilosum
ATATAATTGACTTGAGACGTGGAAGCACTAATTCCTTGCAGGTGTTTCTTTTTAATCGCATAGAAAAGTCAACAGAAGCAACTGGAGCTTGAATTCTTTCCCTCAATGGAGAAGGTTTGGTGCTTTAAGTTCGGACACTCTAACCTGTGTACCTATGAAATGAATAGACTATGGAGAAGGTTTTGTGTTTTATTTCAGACAGCCTTTTTAACATTTCAAGAAAAAATCTTTTAATTAGGAAAAAACACGCGTCCACAGCGTCCCCCTGAGAATTTGAAGTGTAAGGGTTAAGCTGTCTAACCGTGAAAGCGGCCAGAAAAGTATGTATGTGCATGTATGTATGTATATTCATACATATGTAATGAAAGATCGACCGAATTTTGAGGATGCTTCGCACGGGAGCGCAATTTTCTTCAAAAAATCCAGGATTCTCCGCACGGGAGCGCGATTTTGAACGAAATATCAACGAAAAATCAAACAATTTTTGAGGATGCTCCGCACGGCAGCGCAATTTTGATCGACAATTTCAGGATGCTCCGCACGGGAGCTTATGAATCATCAGGCTTTTTGAGGATGCTCGGGACGGGAGCACGATTTTCTTCAAAATTTTCAGGATGCTCCGCACGCAAGCGCGATTTTGAATCGACATAGGCGTGTGCCGGCTCGTTTGCAGATCCGGCTACAAGACAAATGTTAGAAGGAGTGACCTTACTACTACGACTACTACTACTACTACTGCTGCTACTACTACTACTACTATTACTACTACGACGACTAGTTGTACTAATTAGTGCGCGTGCTATCGTTATTATTGGTATGCTGACTACTAGTACTTATGTACGTCTGGTTATCTTAAAATCAATGTGCTCAAAATTGGTAATGCGAGAAGTATTGTCAATTTCCTTCAGCACCATGGAGGAGTCTCT
The DNA here is from genome assembly GCA_905231905.1 of Symbiodinium pilosum. Classification (NCBI taxonomy): domain Eukaryota; class Dinophyceae; order Suessiales; family Symbiodiniaceae; genus Symbiodinium; species Symbiodinium pilosum. Next base: position 927 of record CAJNIZ010034258.1, read on the forward strand.
CGGAGGAGTGGCCAAAATGCCAGAAGGAGGGCGAGCCACCGCGGGAACTGGTTAACGCCATCGTGGACATCTTTGGCGCCCTGGCTTTCAAGAAGCGTCGTTTTTTTCATGTGATGTAGCTCGGTGCAGCTTAGGCCAGACAGGCCACGAGGCAGGATGCCCAGCTTATCGCAAGCTGAAGTGCACCTGCCGGCGCTCGTGGCTGACCTCCACTGAGCCTGCTTAAGTCATTGCTTTGTAGTACGGGTTTCAGTACCGCTTCATGTTGGTTTTAGAACTCATAGTGAAAAGCCTGAACACCCACTCCAAATTTGGAGTCTTACAACTTGCAATTCGCAAATTCCCGGCACAGCAAGCCCAACAGTGGTGTGCCGTACATGCACATAATTAGGGACAGCTTTGCAAGCAGTTGTCCATTCCGCGGCCTGCGACTGCACCCGCTTGTGAATCAATCATGCCGCTACGAACAAAAGGGACCAATGTTTCCCTCAAGCAGCTGTGCCATCTTTTTGCAAGGGTTTTGGACAGGAGGGCTGATCTACCATTGGTGCAAACACGATGCGGTCCCCGACCCTTGCACACCCCTAAGCCGCAAAGGTTCAGCAGCACAAGTAGCAGTCTTTAGCGCAAGACTGAACGTACTGTAGCTCGTGCCACCGAGGGCACATGAAGGCATAAGAGCTTAGCCCGGACATTATCAGCTCCGGGGTGCTTCCGGATCCTAGCCTGATGGAGTTGATCCTCCCACTGCGCAAGTGAAGGTATGCATCCCCTGCGAAAATCCTGACTGGTGGCAATTTTGGCTTTACGCATACGATTAGTTTTATTAGCACCATTCGTAGTATTAATGTTGTTAATACCTCGCCAGCTCTGGGATCAAAATCGCGTGTGGAGTCTGAAAAGCATGTGCTAGTAGGGTCACCGCAGGAGCATCCCCCATCCCCGCATGCATGCTGTTCAGTGCCCAGAATTGCCAGTCTGTAATCAAGGTTGCTGTAGTGGCAGTGGCGAGCACTGGCTTGTTCTTGTATCTGAGGCCAAACCTTGGCTTGAAGATTTTTGGCTGCGGGTCCTGGCAGGACCTGCTGAACTTTGAAACTTGTTTCTTGAGGGAGGAACCTGTGTCGTGTTGTTCGTCCTTGCCGCAAAGCACTACTTACATGGTGGACACATGCCGCTTCATGCCACAGCCCAAGCTCAAAGTGCCCCGCAAAGTTGCACTGCACAGCCTGCTCAAGCATCTCAAGCATGGCGGCTGGCCCCCAGGAGTACACACTCATGCTCCCCGCGCATCTCCTTTCCCGGCTCATGGAGCAATTTAGCTGGGACTACTCAAATCGAGCCCACTCCGAGTGGAAAAAGCTTTCCAGGCACAGCACCCAAGCGTTCGTGAGCGCATCAAAAGCGAGGTCCCAACTCCAGGGGAAACCTTGAAGTGGGTAAATGCCGGAGATCAAGGCAGCGACCAACCCACTGGAGAACAAGTGGATTTGCTGCAAGTGCAAGGGTGTCAGCGCGGCCAGCCTTCTTTCAGGAACTGGACAAGGCTGGGCACATTCTTTCGCTTTGCAGGTTGATGGAGTGAATCGGTACGTGGTTCTAGTTTCTGGTGCCTAGCCTAGAGAGCTGACCCGATCTTGGCGGGCCCGCAGATGAGCCAGGCACGAAGGTTGATCGGTGCCGCAAGCGAAATCCACGACACATGGATGTAGCTGGCCGCGAAACCCCCATCCAATGCTCACCTTTTCTCGCGCCTTCGAAGACTTGGACTTTTATGAGAAAGACAAGGATGTCCAGATAGCAGAGCAGGCGTTGCCGCTCCATTGTATCTATCATAGCATAGACAACGCCAGTCTAGCCCGCTGGTAGTACAATCCAGCCCCTTCCGCAACAAAGCGACGGGCATAAAAACATGCAGTTCAAGTTCAAGTAGCGAAAATGCAGGTTGTAACAGTGGCACGCGCCATGTAAGACCCCAATCACCCAGTCCTGAGGCTCTGGACTTCTTGACAACCAGGTCCCAAGCATTCCATACACAGCAGCTGGGCGACAACGGGCTGCGTTGCGACATTTGTGGCATAGCATATGTAAGTTACTTCGGCCTTCAACCATGCCCACAGTGCCGCCTGAGCGCAGACCAGTGAGCACATCACCACATTCCTTGCGTAGGCTGTTTACAACAGATGTGATATGGGGGCCTGAATCTGAGTGAATGCCCTGCAGTTCTGAGAGTTGGGTATGTACCCTTATTAGTAGTCGTATTCTTACTATATTACTTCTTCTATTATCACACTTTTTGAAGGTCTTACGCTATGTGCCTGAGCACATCCCACATGTTGTTGGAAAGCCATGAGTGCTCTTGAACCGTGTTGGTGTTGCTTTGCCCGACAGTCTCGAGAGGCCTGGATGCAAAAAAGAGCTTCTTAAGCGTGGCATTTTGGGGCCAGCAGGCTTTGCGCCGAGCGACTCAGGAAAGTCAGCCATGCACAGGTGTATTCAGAAATCCTGACAGCATGTCAACCGCACGCAACGTACAATTGGCCGGAATGACAAATTTTCTTGAGGATTTGCTTCCGCACCTTCCGGAAGTTGACCCCGGAGAGTGCCATTGTGGCTCGGTGGGCTTTAGTAATCATGCTAATGAAAAGATGAACGGAATTATGGTTTGGGCTTGGATGCTCTGTTAACCGCGCTCATTAAAAGATGAATGGAATTCTGGTTTGGGCATGGATGCTCTGATGCTCACACTGATTGAAAGATGAACGGAACTATGGTTTGGGCGTGGATGCTCTGGTAATCGCGTGCTCACGGAACACGAAGGGGATTATGGGTTGGGCATGGATGCGACTCACTAAACGATGAACGGAACTATGGTTTGGGCATGCGATTATGGTTTTGGCATGGATGCTCTGGTAGCCGTATGCTCACGGAACATGAACGGGATAATGGTTTGGGCATAGATGCTCTGGTGAGCGTATGCTCTTGGAACACGAACCCAAGTATGGCTCGGGCCTGGATGCTCTTGTCACGCATGGATGGTTAGGTCACGAAAATGCTGGCAGTGGCGGCGTTTCGTGCAGGTCGCAAGGTGTAAAAGTGCTCGGAACACTGCGAAGGTCAGCAAAAGTATAGCCTTGCGCGCGAAGGCGCTGTTCGTACATTTGCCGGAAACTCAGAATTGCTGACGGCGCCAACACTTCGCGTGCTTCCAAGCCTTGCAAAAGGCGCGAGATACTGCGAGGGCCAGCAAACGTGGGCTCATGCGAGGACGTTATTGTTGCGCGGTTACAGGCTGACGGGGCCAACAACAAAATAAGGATAGTATTAAAATAAAATGCGCTGGATGTGGAGCGCCGGGCCTCCGAGTCGAGACCCAAAATCCTCAGTAAAAGTGGGGCCTCAACTGAAGCAAACCCCAAATGGTCCATTTGCTTCTGGCGTGCACGTGCATTAGCCAGTCTACTGCAGCTCATGTTTGCTTGGACGGCTGGCACCGTTTCGTCACCTGCTTGACTAGGGTGGTGGTTGGCTACCTCATAGGTTTGTGTTTTTCAGATTGTTCAACTCGACTGAGGATGGATACCAAAACTTTACATGGTGTGCCATGTCGCGTGGTTTGGCTTCACCAAGTATACTCTGCAGTTCAACTTGTTTAGTGATGTTCAGCCATTTTCACTTTTTCAGGAGCTTGTGGGATGTCCTGACAGACTCCAGGCAGAAGCCTTGCGCAATATCGCCGGGATCCCTACGTCTTTACCAACAACATCAACTCGAAGATCCCGCCAGCGAACCTATCATAAATGTCATTACGTGGACCCCATGTCATAGGACGAGTCATGGCACACAAATTGTACCTTCGTCAGTGGACCCAAGCCTATACGGCCCAGTAAGCTGAGTTCCGGGCTGAAAAGCTTGTCTCGGACGTAGGTGCAGGTTCGTGTATGCAAATGCAGAGCAGTGGGTTGAAGGGGAAAGAGGGATTTGGCATAATCATTGCAGAGCCCACCCAAGCAATTCCCTGCGCACATCGGAGCTAGCCCGAGCTTCCGCGCACTTTCTTCACACCTGGCATTTGTGTTTCTATCAGCGGCGTTTAAAGCCTCGAGCGGAAGTAATTCGGTACACGACTTTGCGCCCAGATGGTCCTCTCCATATGAAATTGACATGCGCCTGACCAGCAGCAAGTCCGCAAGCTCGTCAGACGCTTCCCACTCATAGCTCAGCTCAGGTACTCTGGCTTCTCCAACAACAGCTGCAGTCGAAGAGGATTCTTCCGACAGTTGGTCATTGCGAAAGTTAGAAGAAAAGATGTTCACCTGCAGGATCTACCCATTCGTGTGGCACCGGCAGCGAGCGCATTTCAAGTTCAGAGTCCGGAAAGCCTGTTTTGAGAGTGCCAAGTGGGGCAAGGTCTAGAAATCTCAGGGACAGCTGGCATGCTGACTCAATTATGTCAAGCAGCATCCCTTCAAAACATCGGAAAACATGGTGTGCCTTAGACCGACGCTAAGCGCGCGTTTCATCCATGATGCAGTACTGGCGAGTGTTCGAATGGAAGTGGAGGTTACCAGAAGAGCCCACACAGGGACAACCTAAGCGAGCATCATGAACCAAGAACCTGACACAACCATCGCATCACCACGGTGAACACCACCGTGCAATCACACAGCCAGTTGTGTCATGTGTCCCGTACGGACAGAGTAAACCACATGGGTTCGACCAGGTATTTTACGTGTCGTGCTTGCACTTGGCCAGCACTAGCTTCCTGAACAGAAACAAGAGCTTGTGCAAAGCACGCTAATGCTGCCAGCATATGGTCAACCTTTATGGATCTGCAGGCTTGTGTCGGTATAGTTGTTGCTGGCATTCTGCATGCAACACCAGCCCTGAGATGCCGCCTGTGACTACCATGCTTTTCTAGCAATGTCATACAGATATGGTCTTGGTATCTTGGACTCAGGTTGACTGCACAAGCCTAGGCAGAATAGGGCACGCGGAATCCACAACATGTGCTCACTGAAGAGCCCAGCCAGCACTCAGGCTCAAATCAGGCTGGTAACTCTGGGCACTTTAGCTGCAGCTGCCATGTTGCATTTGGCAAACGGCCATGATTCTATCTCCTACCAAGATGTACCAAAGCTGCAAAAAGAGCATGGCACAAATTCTTGGGCAGCAGTGGCAAAGCTCAGAGACGATTCCTCCCGAAAAATATCAAATCACCCTGAGCTTATACTCGGGGAGTTTTCGCGGGCTGGGGAGACAAAGTGACAGCTTGAGATGATCTAGATTTGCAGGCCCCCACCTTTTGCGATGTCTGCAAACTTGGAAACGTCTAGAAATCCAGACAGTTTTTGAAGCCTGGAGCTGCACAAATTCTCCCGGCAGCCCTGCCAAGCAAATTGATCATGGGAAGCATTCCACCAAACACCCCAATAATCACAAACGCATCTCCAAAAGGCTCCATTACTCGATGCGTGAAGTCTTCAGAGGCATTTTCATTCGCAAGTTTGTTCGGGGATTAATCAAAGTATATTGAAAGGCGTCTGCGAATGCCCTCGAGACGTAACTTGGTTTGTTCTTATTCGGATTGGTTCGCGCTTACCTTGAAAGATTTCTCCGAAACGCACTTTAGGTTTTTCCCTTACATTGTCCTGAATCGCTTCTTAGAGGAAGTTTGTAACCAAATTTCTTTCTGTGGGGTTCTTGTGAAGCGCTTCATCTACGGATACTTTCTAGCTAGAGATACTTCCTGGGTGGCTTCGCGCTACCTGAAAACTTCGTGCTGAAACCTTGTCAAGGCTCCCTTTCAGACTTGTCTCTTGAAGTTCTACATGGACTTCATGACAGACTTCTTTTGCTCCCTACCGCCAAAACGACAACCGCTTTTGGCCTTTCCCCGCAACTCACAGCATCTCTCTGTTTTGTTGAAATGCAGGCTTTGGGAGTTCCTTAGCGACTCTGCGACATTTCATATTCCATTCTGAAGCTTATCAGGGCAAGTACTGCCAACGTCGTCGAACATTACTTGAGATTCTTCGATGCTCCGTCAAGCTTGTGAGGCCTCTGCTTGCTGTTGCTCAGCCAGCCTCCACAGCATCCTGAACATATGGAAGCGACTAGGTCCTACAGCAAGTGTACTTTGTCCAAACCCCTGAACCCGGCCGCGTTTTGTAGAGCTGCCCTCAAGATGGCAGGTTAGATTGAAGGGACCTTCTCCAGAGTTCTGTCACGGCTCTCCTCAGCATTTACCGACTTGCCGCATAATTGGAACCTCCTGTGGGCTCTCCTCTTCGGGTGAGGACGGCCAACGTGCTTGTTGGATATGTTCCTGCCAATCTTGGCTTCATTCGTGGTTTCCCAAAACAAGCGACTCCAGCAGTGTCCCTGAGGATTGTTGTGAAAATCCGCCAGGTGCTTACTTAATGCAGTCCTTTGCTTGGTCTTTCAAAAAGACGATAAACGTTCAACATTACACGCCAACCTGCAAAGGTTGAGCGCTTGAGGCTAAGAGCTTGCAAGTTACGAGCTTTTTCTCATTTAGCTTCATGTAACGCAGCGTTTGCGTAGCGCAGCCTACTAACCACATCCTGTTTTATCAAGTTGCATGAACAAGCCTTTCTGGGCCACCTGAACTTTATGTTCTGCTCTCTTCTTGGAGATCAGAAGGGTCTCCTAACCCCTAAACCCCGAGGATTTGGGAGTGAAGCTTGAGGGCTTGAGAACAAGAGTTCTGACTACTGAGGACGGATGCCTCTTCACCTTTGAACGAGGACTCCAGGTGGATGGCAGGCTCATCCTGGAAGCTGCGGTGTTTGCCTCTTGCCGTGACACGAGGTATGTTGGGAGGGTAATAGTGGGGTTACCCATGATAGCCCTATACGTGCATGTGCGCATGTCCGACGAGGTGCTTGCCTTCTGGGATCGCCACTTCGACCAGGCCGTTGTTCCACATATTTGTTTTCGCAGTTTTTCATGAATAACATCATGTGAGGAAGTCACTGTACACTCTGTACACAGTGAGGTCACCTGTCGAGTGGCATCCTTTTTGGAGGCTTGGCTGCTCACCGTCAGTCACTCCTCTTAATGTATTTTGGAGGTTTTGGATGGCGTTGTTCTTGGCAGCTCAGGCTTTCTGCTCTGGGCCTCTACGGGCGCGTTTAAAGCTCATTGCCTCGCGAGTTTGCGTTTCCCGGCGACCACAAGATAGTGTCAAAGAATTCTGGAATGGTGCACAAGTAGATTCCCCATGGCCACGTCAATCCACATGTACTCAGCTGCAGCGTTACAATTCTGAGGCTGCAAGGTGCACTCTATGCTCGTGCACCCTGGCCGCAGGTTCACACGCCNNAGGGAGGGAGGGAGGGAGGGAGAAGGAGAGTGAGAGAGAGAGAGAGAGAGAGAGAGAGAGGGAGAGGGAGAGAAAGAGAGAGAGAGAGAGAGAGAGAGAGCGAGAGAGAGGGAAAGAGCAAGAGGCACGGAAACAAATGAGACTTCGATGGCAGAGGCAGGTAGGTAGTGAAAAGGAGAGAAAATCTTGCTGCTCTTGTTCCTGTTTTCCGGAACTTGCTGAAACCCTAAGACCCTCACGAAGGGCTGCCTGCGAGGCTATTGGCAGCAGTGCTCATCTGGCACGTTAGTGTTATGGCCTGGCATGGCAAGCGTGCAAGGCCCCAGAATGCATGGGCTTGGGGCTGCTGTTATGGAAATTCATATTATATTATGAGTATATATGTATATGACAGGTTGTATGGATCTCGTAATATGGCAACTTACATTAAGTTCCTTAACAGGAACCCAGCTGTGGGGCGTGCTCAACATTCAGCGCACTTGCAGAGCCATGAGGCGTTGCTGGTTGCTGAAAGGTCCAGCGCGGGCGGCGGCAGCATCTGCAAGCCAAAGCCCAGGAATGTCTCGTTGTTGCTAATTCAGCTCTGGCCGCAGAATTTGTGTCGGAGACTTTGCCTCATTTTACGCCCTACTGTGAAGGACGTGCTTCGCAAGCCTGCGCTGCAGGACTGCCATGTGCTGCTAGGATTTGGCGTTAAGAGTTGCCTGCTGCCAGCCTTTGCGATGACTGCGCATCAGGCCCAGGGGCAGACGATCGAGGAAGGAGTAGTAATGAGTAGTAGCAGACTTTCAGATCGACAAAAGCAGCAGGCCCATTGACGGCCTATATAGCAGCCACGCGAGTTCGAAGCCGTGACGATTTGTTGATTTTGCGACCTTTCGATGCTGAGCCCTTCCATGGCGGAGACCTCAGCTTTCGCAGTCGCCTGCTGCGACACTTGCGCGGGGAGGACTTGAACTGGAAAGCCATCCTGGAAAAGTACTGCAAGACAAAGAAATGCAGCGAGTGCAGGACCGACCGACGACTCAGCGATTTCTGCAGAGGACAACTGAACACGCGCCGGCATGTAATCGCTTGCAAGGAGATATATAGGTTACAGAGGTTATTAAGCTACTTGCTAAGTTCCCCTAAACCCTACAGAATGTTTTCTATGTTTTTTCTACTAGCAACCTACTTACTAAGTTCCCGTTCCCCTACACTTAGGGGCTGCAAAATGTAGAAACATAAACACCTACGGATGTGGGGGTTTCCTAAAATCAGGGGTCCTTTTTGGGGGGTCCCTATAATAATAACAACGACTGTAGAAGTTTGGGGCTTACATTGGGTGGGTCCCCCTATCTTGGGCCGCTACCATATCACATACAGGGTTTAGGGTTTGGGGCCTCTAGGGCCAAGAGAATTTCAACAATGGAGAATCGAATGCGAATTGAATGGAAATTGATTGCGTTTATGCTCAGATGTATGGGGGAGTAATTATGTGAATACTACAAATGTTGTGGTCCTACGTTCCTTGCATATTCCTGGTGCAGGATACCTCAAACCAATCTCAATTCATATTATTAACTATTTTGCCCCTACATTTCGTGTTTGGGTTGTGGGGGGTTTGGGGCTGTGGGGACATCTTTCAGTGATCAGTGTGTCACGAGAGTTGCGCTTACCACGGTCCCCCACCCACGCACGGACTTGTTCGGAGCTTGCAGAATCCGGGTTAAAATTTACGAGGTTGTGCATGCTTGCCAGGGTCATGGTTGTGCGCGGGGTCCTATTGATAATACTTGCTGGGATGTGGAGACCATCGCGATGAATACGGCTTTTTACCGCATGCTGTAGGGGCACACTGGGGGCGCGGAAGATTTTCTAGGATGTTAGTCTTGTAAAGGCTTTAGGGTTTTTTTGCTTGGTTGTGCGGCCATCCTTATCACGAGCCTGAAAGTCGGAGTCATTTTTTACTTTGTATATAGCACATAAATGCACCATGTACATTGGAAAGCTATAAGGTGCCCAGAAACCCGAGGTTCCAGCTTGAGGTTCCACTTGGAGGGTCAGAGGGACTTAGTAAGTATATCATTAAGGGGATAACTAAGGTTACCATATGGGCTATCAGGGTTATTAACCTACTTACTAAGTCCCCGTGACCCTCCAAGCAACACCATAGTGCAGGCCGCTAGTGTTGAGCCGCCAGTATTTCTGAAACAGAACGCTGCCCTGAGTCTATGAACATCTGAATACGGACTCCGACCTCCAAAGCCGAAGCAGGGATTGAACTTAAGCATTTTGAAAATGATCCCTCTAAAAATTGCGATAAAGACCTCTATAACCTCCTAACGTTCCCAGTATATCCCTGGGGCTGCAAAAGAGCACCATTTTTGGAGAAACTTGTTATCATGTAATAGCATCTAAGTCCAGGCGCCTTGGGCTTCCGGGAGAATAGACATAAGAGCACTTCGTAAATCCAACCCACCAAACTGGGCCTTGCAACTATCATGTCATAAGGGTTGTGATGTTGTCCGTATGTGAGGGGTCGGGGTAAGCCAAATATCTTTCTCATTAAGCCCTAAACCCTAAGCCTTGAAGTTTAAAGGTGCTTTAGATTGCCATGGTCTTATGGCATTTGGTGTCGAGTCGAAATTAGCGTTTACGGTTTAGGGTTTAGTCTGAGGAATTGTGGCCCCTAGTGTGGGCCCTTAATCCTGGGGGGGTCCATATATACCTTTTACATACCCTGCAAAAAATTCTGGGCCCATAGTTGAGACCAGGAAAGCGGTAGGGGCACATAGTTAGGAACTTAGAGTGATGAGCTGCATTCAACGCTTCCTACATAATTTGATGGACATGGGTTTTTTGTCAGGGGCTGTATGCGTGGCTACATTAAACTATAACCGGGACCCCTATGTCCACTGTTCGGAGTCCCTTATTCACGCTAACATTGACAGTAGCTCTTGTGGGCCCGAACATTCTGCAATTCAGCACAGCATATCCTAAACCCTACACCTTCAACCTTAAACCCTAGAACTCTAAACCCGAAAACCCTAAACTAAACCTAGCTGCGGACGACATCCTCAAAGTGCTCGGCGCTCTTCCTGTGGATGCACCGCCCGGATCCCGCAGAAGGTTTCAGGAAACCCTAAACCCTGCTTGGAGGGTCAGGGGGACTTAGTAAGTCAGTTGGTAAGGAGGATATTCAAGGTTACTATATGGGTTATAGGAGCTATTAACCTCCAAGTGAACCCTAGGGGACAGAGAGCTTCGGGTTTGGTCTCATATACAAGCCTGAAGGGTCCTAGAGTCTTAGCTTCCCTTGTAGCATTCTGGTATGGGGTGTGTCGAGTAGACCGCAACATGATATTGGGAATTATTCAGACTTCCACTCTAGGGTTTAACCTTTGGGTGGGGTTGAAGTTTAGAACATCTGGTGTTTACCAAATTAGCCCCCCTGAAGTAGATAGAATATGGGGTATATAGGGATCTCATTGTAATATAGCCAAAACCATATTCTATCTACTTAAGGCAGATTAATTTGGTGCCAAGCTTCTGGGTTACTTTAAGGGCAGATGCAGTTGTGTGTGTGTGTGTGTGCGCGCCTGCCGGGCGGACGGCCAAGCCTGCAGCAACAATGATTCAAATGGTTTAGGGCTTAGGATCAGGGATGCCCCTGAAAAATCCCTGGAACCCTACTTGTTTACAAGGACAGCTGTCTCTACCGCACCTTCTCTGGGATGTGTATGAGAGGGCATGTTCGAAAAGACGTAATTTGCCCCCGGGCCCATTTTATCGTTATAGAGGTCTAGCCCTGTCGTACAGAGCTCCCACTCTGAGCTCGGCTATTGGAATCAAAGCACGAAAGATGGGTCAAAGCAGTTTTTGTTTTTGTGGCGGCCTAACTTTCTTCTTGTCTTGAAGATGCAGGCACAAAGTGGTTGCTCACAGGGGCCTGAAAACTCGGTAGATTGAGGGTAAAGGGCAGCAAAGGGGGGTTGGGGCACAGAGGCGAGCGGACCTAAACATGCAGGGTCAAGGCAGCAGAAACAAAGAGCTACGCCTGTGTTAGGTGCAAATGACAGTAGATACACCCATATATATATATAGATAGGTATAAGATTATATGCATCAGGCACAGGTGTACGTTTGGGGTGTAGGATGGGCACGCCTTCTCTACCCATCACGGGCGTCATGGCAAGAGTTGTGCTGGAGATACTTTGACGGATTACGCAGTGGCTGGTGCATCAAATGCGATGCTAGGGTTGGCGCGGGACTGAAGCTGGGTTTTGGGTTTCGTGGACTAGAAGCAATCACAACAAGCGAAGTGAATATTGCAAGAGCCCGCACTTGCCTTTTTCCTGGTCCTCAAAACTTCCTTTAGATACGGTTAGAAGACCTTATGATTTTGTGAGAAAGGCATCCAGCGCAAAATGCTAAATCCACCTGACCTGAAGTTAAGCTGATCAAAAGGAGTTATTTGAGCTCCTAACTGCCGTCACTTTGGGCTGAAGCATTTAGCTTGTAGGTAGACATGCTGAGGGTTGAAACGGGTTGCACACACTAACTAGAAGAACACCTTCTCATCGACCCTTGAGCTTTAAACTGACAACTGACGTGCAAGATGGCCTGCAATCTCCGTTGGGGGTATCAACTGAACTCCTACAACCTACGCCCCCCAGCCCGGCCCTGAAATCCCTAAACCCTAACCCAGGAATGATATGCAAGCCTGCAACCCCAACAAGCATATACAACCTTCCAAAATCACATAGTCTCAACCCTGACGCCTGAAAAAGACAGAAAGGATTGATGTGACATGTACAAAGCCTCTAAAGCAGCCATTAGTCATTGAATTGCAGTGGTTGATGTGGAAGAAATACGGCGGGCCCCTAAGTCCTCAGCCCTAAGCCCTAAGCGGTTTAGGTTTTAGGGTCCCTCCCCCGTAGGTTTCTGTCCCTGAACCATGGAATATGGCCCTTAATAAGGGTATCTGGGACTTAAAACTGAGGGTTTCAAACATTAAGGGTACAGACTCCGGTACAGACCTAAAGTCTTCGATCCCAGCAGCCCTGAACCTTAAAACCCCAAACTCTAAACCCTAAACTGTCTAGCTTGGAGGGTCCCTCCCAGAAAACATCTGCACCCCAACGCCGCTGCTGGGCCATGGCTCCCTCCAGCAACCGAGAAGCAGTGGAGACGGAGCAGCTTGACTGTTTTTTGAGAATCTTCTTGGGACTTAGACTTAGCTTGGACCTTAGAGCCTTAACCATTTGGGATTCCCTTGTATTCCTATTATAGGTACCTAAGGAATCAGCTTATTCTCAAGAGGGATTCTAAAGTTGAGAAGTGTACATGGTTTGGCGGCTTGAGGCTGCATGTTAACTTAGAGATTAGCATTGTATATGAGTTTGCAGCTCTGAGGTTGCAGATGAATTCAGTGTTGAGGGCAACATGATGGTCCTAGACGTGGCTTGGACATAACAACCGAGATTGTCCATAATAAGGTGCTCACACTACATAATCATCCTTGTCATCGCGACCGCCATAAAGAGAGCCCTGTTTTGTGGAAACCCTCAAGTACGTGCTCAAGTAGTTTCAGAGCTAATTTCATCGGAAGTTTCGCTCTGCCGTATGCACACTTGCAAGTTGTCCTCCTTGACGAACTTTATTATCGGGGCCTTGGGTGATTGCTTTAGGTTGTTTCTGGGTTATATACTCGAACATGTTCCCAAATCACCGCCCATGTCCAATACCTACTGTAGCTCATATAGCTGGATGTAGCTGCTGCCACCGTCGGTTGATTTCACGCACCAGCATGTGTGTGTTAGCCGGTTGAGACAGAATGGCAGAACCGGCCCAGTGAATGAGAGTACAGATCTTGGCCACTAGTTTCCTACCGCAACTGATACACTATGATGACGCTGATCAATATCAGAAACACGCAGTGCAGGAGGAGAAAGGAGTACTTCTTTGAGCATGTCAGAAGTTGGGGGACTCGCGCCATCAACCACCGGCATTTGTTGATTGCGAATTCCTTGCAACCCCCATGGAAACCTAATTCCATTTCATGTTCCATGTTCTTTGCCATGTGATTGTCCAGTATTCCCTAACACTACATTTTACCCCCCCCATGTAATCCCTATAGAATTATATAACCCGTATATAGTCCCCCATGCAACCTTGAGGGCCTATGCAAAGCCGGACGCGCAGAGCGCATTATGGGGGTTTGCCATACATTAGGGGTTCCCCTTTCTGGCGATCCCCAGAGTATGGATTATAGTGATTATAGCATATGGGGTCCCTGCAAGTATGGAAACAACCATATTATGCTGTACCTTCATTTTCGGTGTTGGTTTAGGGTTCCCCCTTTGCGAAGGCATTGGCCCTTCCAGGACAAGTGTGGTCTAAACATACCCCTAAACCCTAAACCCTAAACCCTGAAGCAGTCAGTAACTCAGAAACCAAGTCCTGTGCCAGGAAATATTCCGGACTGCAGCTCACAGGCGCCTTGTGCTTTTGCCTGGACAAGGGTGTCTGCGCATAAACTACCCAGACCCCTGGGAGGATCTGAAAATTAGATCCCCTAAATATAGACCCATTATAACCCCTATATAATCCTTATATAATCCCCCCTATGGTTCTAGGGGATCTAATTTTTAGATCCTTTTGGGGTCTGGGTAGTCAGTTATGATGCCTCGACCAAGTGATTTCACATGCCATCCATTGGCTGGTGATCCAGCTGTACCACATGGGTGGTTGTCAAAATTATGCTCCCTTTTTGGATCCCTATCATAATACGGCACCCAATATTTAGGGTACCCAAAAAGGGACCATAATTTTGACAATCACCTACATCAAAGATTGGCTCTTTGCGTGGATTGACAGTTTGTAGAGTTGTGGCTGTTGGGCTAGAGTTGAGCCCACGCGGACTCAAGCGAGAGGAGGCGAGGTGTAGCACAAGCCCGCTAGCATAATACCTCAAACTGGTCCCACATGAAAAATTTGAAAAGATAGTTTGGCCTTGAGACACGCAACAGGGCTCTTGAAGAGTCCCTCAGATTGCTTGCTGGGGGCCTGGTTTAGTTGGAGTATGTTGGAGTTTCTTCTTCGAACCCTACGCAGCTTGCCGTGGCCTCCAGCACCGTACCTTAAACCCCAAACTCACCATGACTATATTGGGGCTTGTTCATATAGACCCCCAAGTACTGTAGTGACTATTATGGGAACTCCCAAGAAAGGTTTCGTGGTGAGCACGTGTTAAAGCCCTGAGACCCTAAAGGCCGACAAGTTACTGCGAGACGATGGGATGAGCTTATGGCTGGAAAGAAGCGGCCTTCCTAGCAAAAAGGATCACCATGACTTGGGGGGTTCCCAAATTGAGGGGGAATTTTGGGGGGTCCGGTCCTCCTAATAAGGATTGTAATATTTGGAGGTCTATATTCGGGTCCCCTTATTCAGGGAAACACCCACTTAGTACCATAATGCTGTGTTGGTGTATTACCGTTTTGCCGTTATTACTGGGGTACTATTACTTGCGTTAGTCTCATTGTTATTAATCTTGCTGCCGATGCTGCTCGGGAATGCGGCAGCATAAGTAGGATGTGCGCATTATCCGACAATAATGCGCTGTAGCGGTATCCAGGGCCAGCAGTATGGGTGTATACAAATCTCTTCAGTGATGCTTCAGGTACCAAATTTGACCGATTCTCCTCCTAAGCGATCCCCCACCCAAACTATAATGGTAATCATGCTAGGCTCCTGCTACATTCCCAGCTTTAGCAACGTGAGATTATCTCTAGGAGGCGCTGCCGTTACTGAGAAGGGCTATCCGAGGCTTGCATACTCGGGAAGGAGACAGGGATCCTCCCCAAATCCCTTGCATCTACGGTTTCAAAGTCTGGGCTCCGAATTTGGGCCCTGACGCCTCCAAGGGGAATTCAAGGGAACCTTGAGGGTACATATAGGGCATACAGTAGGTATATGTGAATCCCAGGGCTGAGGGCCTATACTAGGGGCCCATGGTTTCAATTTAAGATGAGGCAACCCTGGGAGCGGGTTTAGTTTAGGGTTAACAAGGGAGGTGCTGCCTAGGCATAGAGGTGATACATCATGAGAATCCTTTGCCCCGCGATGATGGATGCCTGTGGGTGGTTGTCAAAATTATGGTCCCTTTTTGGGTACCCTTAATATTGGGTGCCGGATTATAATAGGGATCCAGAAAGGGACCATAATTTTGACAAGCACCCATGTGAAGATTTCCTCGAACCAGTCTTACACTGACTGCCTGTGTGTGGATGAACGGCAAGTTGTAGGACAAAAGCCGCACTGGGCTCCGAATCTAGTCTATTCATCTTGGAACGGCAGGCTCAGAATTCGGAGTATGAGCTCCTATATTAGGGCATGAAGTAGACAATGAGAAGGCATACAAGTTGGTACGGCAAGTGAAGGAAATTTGCATGTAGTTGCCCTGAGTCAGGGCTGGCTCCCAAAACTCATCAAGGTACATCCGGGAGCTTCTCCACCTAATTGTTTTTTGGAGATTCCATCATAAGAACCCTAGCATTTTCGACGTGGGAGAGGGGATGAGCTCAACCCAATTTTGTTAGACCTCCACCTTTTCTTCAGGGTTCAGATCTTGGAGAGGAAAACCCATCGCTGACTTCAGGTTTGTTACTTTCAACACGCTGTCCGCTGCGGCCGATCAGTCCACAAGCATTGTGGCAATCGGCGTCCTTTACGATCCGCGGCTACATGTGGGATAGTCATATGGGCGGTTGTCAAAATTATGGTCCCTTTTTGGATCCTATTATAATACGGCACCTAATATTTAGGGTACACCAAAAAGGGACCATAATTTTGACAGCCACCCATATGATAAGCACGGAGTCCTTCTTTTGTTGTTCAAGGGCCTTTGCGGAGCAATGCTGCCCATCTTGCAGCACTCCCGCGGGTTAATTGTTGGCATGCCTGCTCGATGACCGTAGATTCCTAAAGCCTAGCAGTCTCAGATACAATGGGGGGTTCTAATCAAAATGCGGGTATGTTTGCTAGCCGTATTAGGGTCTGGCTAGTTCAGGCATCCAGAAATATGGGGGCCCAACATAGACTCAATATATTTCGTTATTTACTATAATTATAGGTCCCCCAATCAAGGACCCACATTTTTCGGAAGCCCCCCTATAGCTCAAGTAATGTCTCTTCATCCCACCCTCAGATGCCTAAGCTCTCGTTTGGGAGTTTCTCAGCATGAAAGAACCAGGTGCCTGAAGGGATACTACATAGGGACTATACAAAACTGGCGGCGGATTCTCACAAGACATGTACTATACATTATAGTATATTCTACAATATACTAATATATCCTATAATATATACTACTAACTATACTATAATATATGCTGGCTTGCTTCCCAGCTACAGGGATTCTTTTGGGAAACTTCCACTTACGTGCAGAACTTGGCTCTGAGGAGCGGGGCACAGCCAAGACTGGAGCAAATGGCAGCTTGGAAGACACAGTTTAGGGTTATACTCTTTTTTGGGGGGTTTAGGGTTTAGGGTCATACTCCCCCTTAAGTAGATAGAATATGGGGTATGTGGGGATCTTATTGTAATATGCCCAAAGCCATATTCTATCTACTAAAGGGGGACTATAAGGGGTTTAGAAACACGAAGTTGTAATTTTGGCCGGAGTTTGCAGGTGAGTAATTGGATGGTGACTGCATGACTCAACCCCAAAAACCCTAAACCCTAAGTGCTTTTTCGAAGTACGTTGAGCGCTGCAGCTTTGGATAGCATGACCACCTGTACTCGGAACGATTCAGAATTCCACTGCTCTCAGGCAGTCGATTTGTACATTGGTCGCTGACGGCATCTTGGCCTTGGTACATATGGGGGTTTCCCAAAATTAGGGGTACCTTTTTGGGGGTCCTAATAATAAGGATTGTATTTTTTGGTGTTTATATTGGGGTCCCCCTATTTTGGGAAACTACCATATTTCATTACAACAGCTCATATCGTGTATATTCCTTGTAGGATGTCCTGCAAGCATAGGCGTGCATTTGGTAGCTTATTCTGGTCCCTAGTCTGTTTTTTCCTAGTGGGAACCTATGTGCATTGGTTATATGGGATATAGTCGAAACTCCTCAAAAGGGATTATATAGGGTTCAAGGGTCATATTATGGGGCTTCAGAGCTACATAGGGTTCTAGGGTGAAGTTTTAAGGTTGCAGGTCTATATATGGCTGGACTTTTATTAAGGGGTTTCAGACTTATGTTACAGTGGCTTGGGGTTGTGGTAAACTGGACATCGACTTTCCGAGCACATCCTGGAATTCAGGGTGCCATTTCGACAGGACAGTCAGTATGAGAAGCCAAGATACGGATATTACTCCCACGAACGCTGCTGCCACAGCCTGTGCCCGAAGCTCGCCATCATGCGAATTATCTACGATGCCTGCGCATTTAGCTGAGCCGTACATCTAGAATCTAGCACTGCTTCTACCACCACACCTCGTGCTACTGCTACGCATTCCTCCGCCTACTCCTCCTACAACTTTTCCTCCTACTTCATTACCCCCCACCGCTACTCGCCGCTACTCACTCCACCAACTACTATGGTTGATGCACGCATGCTGCATGACCCTAACTGCTGTATTCTTTGGAGCTTATGGTATCCTAGTATACGAAGGTCAATGCAGGCTCTTTTGGGCCATACATGGCCTTGGTATGATTCACAGCATACTATACACATTCCCACACCGGCCTTTTAGGGGCTTTTAGTATCAAACAGCATTTATCACTGGATGGAGGAAACCTTGTACCCCTGAAAGTTGCCAGAAGCATTGTACTTGTGATTCTTGGGTATAGGATATATAAGGTGGCGCAAGATATCCTGCTTCCACAACCCTGTAGTTCCTTATCGGATATATACCGGGTGCAAGATTTCCTCCATGCGCAATCCTAAGCCCTAAACCCTAAAACCCTAAAACCTTAAAACCCTAAACCCTAAACCCCTGTTACCTCGGAGAGCACAGATACAGGATCTGTCCTTCCCTCAGCCCCGACTCATGAAGCTGCTGACGCTTTGCTGGCTTTTAGGGGGTCTTAGGATTTTGGGGTTCAGGGTGTAGGGTTTAGTTCTGGGTAGATACCAGGTATTCAGGAGGCACGATTTAGGATTTTGGGCTCAAGGTTCATGATTTGAGATTTGAGGACTTTTGTTGGTTAGGATTGGTGGCGCTCAACGAAGAATTTGGCTTGAGGATGTAGGAAAAATATTGAGTAAAATTGGGCTGTATAGGGAGAATGAAGTTGCTCAAGTTTAGGGTTTAGGGTTCTATACCCTCTTCGCCTGAATGTTCTGCAGTGTCTTCAAAAACAAATATGCTGAGGTGAGCGAGTTCACGTGCCTATCCCGCCCACGCATCCTAGCATAACAAATTGAATATGGTTGGCTGTCGAAATTATGCTCCCTTTTTGGGTACCCTGAATACTAGGTGCCGTATTATACTAGGGATCCAAAAAAGGGACCATAATTTTGACCACCACCCAAATAAACCCTATGTAACCCTAAATAGTAGCTTCCATTTGCTTTTCCATTATCCCTATAACCCCTATATCAACCCTATATCAACCCTATATAAACCCCAAGTTTGCATCGGCCAAGGTGGAGGTTTGTTCTCCTTTTTGATGTCTTCCAACTTCCGCTACTACCTATACTCATACTGCTGATCCGCAAATCCTGCATGGCATTAGTATACTATAGTTCGGGTCATTCCCCCTCCCAGTAACTGTCCTTAAAGGGGCCTTCTTAAGGGGGTTCTTATAACTCCTATAACCCATTGTGGTAACAGTTACTGTAAGGGGGAATGACCCAAACTATAGTATTTTAATTTCCTTTGGGTCAGGCAGGATGTTTAGCCACAAAGTGGGCTTCTCATAGGGACCGATCCCAAGGTAAGGGGCAGCATCTCCCGAACTTCATCAGTCCAAATCAAAGGGTTCCTGGCTATGCAGGGAATCACCCAAGTTGTGCGCAGGTAACATCCTGAAGTCTCCTAGACTTACAGTTGTCGATGACGCTAGCTTTTCGCAAAAAGGTCCCTTTTTAAGTATATACCCTAATATATACCCTAAACCCTAAATAGCAGCTTCCATTTTCTTTCCATTATCCCAATATAACCCCTACATATTATACCCTAATGCTAGTCATCTAAATGATACCAGGATCCCCTTAGACCCCATATTCTATCCACTCCAAAAGGAACTGTAAACCTACTTGCGTGTTCATCTCCCTTTCTTCATTCCCCGAAGCCCTGAACCCTAAACCCTAACTGTTTCCATAGTCGTTTGCATTTTCCACTAGATCTGCCCAGGTTCTTTGAGGCCTGGGGAGTGAGACTGGTGCCCCAGAATCCCACACGAGCGATGCCAAGCCCAGATCATTTGTGTTCCGCGAAAACCTGTTTTGGATTTAGGGATTCGGGTTTTATAGTTTATGTAACAGTCAACGCACCCCGCGGCGATCAGAAGAGAAGACCCTAAACCCCTAAACCGCCCAGGCTGCTCGGGGAGGCTTTTGAGGCCTGGGATTTGGATTTGGCGAAGACTGCCACTGGAACAGGGTTTTAGGGGCCATGGGCTTTAGGGTTTAGGGTTTGCACATGAGGGGCTTTAGGAGTTGATTTAGGAGGGGCTTTAGGATTTGAGCTCCTGAAAGGGTGGTTGTATAAGGGATTAAGCAGGGGAATATTAAAGGGGATATTAAGGGGGAGAGTAGGAGTTTAGACTATAGCTCATATAACCCCAAAAAATCCTATATAATCCCAGTTTCCATTTCATTGTCCATTTTCTTTTCCATTTGATTCTTCATTAGTGGTGGCAATGTACTCCTTTGGAGGTTTAGTATGAGCAGGTGAGGGCTAGGACCTGGACAAGGTATGTTTTCTTAGGGTTTTAGGGGCTTAGGGTTTAGGGTTGGAGATCTGGGCTCCGAGTCATAAAAGGGTTCAGGGTTCAGGGCTCAAGTGGCAAATACTGGGTCTCCGATTATGCCGCCTGTATACCCCAAAGACCCCACATCCCCTAACTTTCGGAGCCTCCCACTCCCTGGGGCGCCAAACCTTTTTCATTTGAGCTGTCAAGACTAGGCTTATTCAGGAGCACTTTAAGGTGGACATAGGGGCCCTCTTGTAGTTTAGCTTCAAGGACCCCCTAAAGGATCCAAAAAATGGATCCCCACAATGATCCCCTAGTTACCCCAATATAGTACTAGGTTCATGTTGGGGGGGGATCCATTTTTTGGATCCTTTAGGGGGTCTGGGTTAGTCCCTCTGGTATTCCTTCATAATTGAGGAACCCCTGTTCATTAATTGTCTGGGGAACCATCTTCCAGGCTGTGTGGTTCCTCCCGTGAATGATCCGAACCCTAGCTGTTGTCTCCTTAGGGGTTCTTTTCCATCTTGTTATAATAGGATAATCCCAAGGAAGTTACTAGGAATGCTATTTCATTATAGTATAGGGTTTATTATAGGTTATTTTAACGAACGTTCTTTTATTCTAGGTCGAAGGATTACGGCCAGAAAGCGGACGTCAGTTCATTCCGGGGCTACAAGAAGTCATGGGCTACTTGAAGCCCCCACAACAACCCCAGTTTCCGATTCATTTTCCGTTTTTCTTGCCCATTTGATTCTCCGTTATCCTATATGAGCTACTGTCTAAACTCCTACTATCCCTCTTAACATCCCTATAGTAGTCCCCTATATAATCCCCTATATAACCCCCCTTGAAGGAGTTTAGAGTAAAGTACATATGGCTCCGATAGAACCCTATATACCACTAAGAAATCTTGAGAGGTTTGGAATGTGTGGCTCTAGCAAACACAATCAAACCTGCCAGCCTGCCCGCCCCCTCGAAATATATATGCATATATATGTATATATATATATATGTATATAGTCTTCTGCAGTATATGGCGTGAGGGGGAAAATGGGCGTAGAATTTTAGTGTCCCTGCAAAGAGGTGGAGGCCCCCTCTTTGCGGAAACTACCACGGTATGCTTCTTATACAGTGGTGTTGTACGGAGGCGGCATCATCAGGGGGTTCAAGGCCATGGTCTTCGGAGCTTTCTGAAGGCAACAGCAACTCTAGCTCTAAAGTGGCCGGAGGCATCTAGATCCGCCTACAAAATCAGCCCCACATCAGGCATAGCAAGCCCGCAACAGGCAAGCCAAAAGTGCAGGGCAAAGGTGGTTGAGACATCAAAACACCCATGTCCAGGGCACATGTGTTGCTTGTGTCCCTCCGCCCCGAAACCCTAAACCCTAAACCCTGGTTTAGGGTCTGAGCTCAGGTGAAATACGGCGCAGTTTTTGCCATCCTGAATCCGGCCCCAATGCAGTCCTCCACTTCAGCGAAGAGCAGCGTCAGTCTGGCATGTTGATTATTCGCCTCCTCCTGAAACATAAGCACCCAATCCAACCACCAATAATTATGGAACATTCAGAGCCCATATATATATATATAATATACTGTAGTATATCATATTATAGTATACGGTCTTATGTTATATTACATATGTATATATATATTTATAGGCAAATGGAGAGGGGAGCTGACTCAATGCCAGAGGGGTGTGCTGCGGCTAAGTAGTCTATCCTGCGGGAGCTTGCATAATTGAGGTCTACATCCCATTACAGGAGCTCCTGGGAACCGTAGGCCCTGTAAACCACTATATATCAGAATATGTTCCCAGTTCTCATGTCATCGTCCGTGCTATTTTCCGTTTGTCCACTATTGGGACAGGATCCCTTGGCCCTCTGCACTCCTCACATAATCCCTATATATTTCCTATATACGTCCTGTACAATCCTTATATAATGCCAGTATAATGCCTGTATAATCCCCATATAACCCCTAATCTGGGTTGCTGTTAAGGGGCTGAATTTAAGTACCACAACGGGTATATATATATATAGTAATTAATATATTTCCCCAAAATAGTAACTTAAATGAAGTTCCGTAACAGCAACCCAGTAATGTTTTTGTGCCTGAACATTCTTGGCAAGGCGGGGTAAGTGTACCAAAATAACTCGCACCTGGACCATAGTGCATTCCAAGGCTTGCAGGAAAGAAGTAAGAAGAAGCTAGGAAAACATGAATGACAATAACGATGATGAAAAGGAAGCAGAAAACGTAGTACTAGCAGTCATATTAATGGAAAAAATATAACAGCCACAATCAGCATAAAAGTAGCAAGAACAGTAAGTTTTAGAAGAGAATTTGATGGACAAACAAAGCAGTGAAAAATGTATTAGCTGCCTCCTTTCAGGACACCCTCGTGAGTGCCAAGATCACGCACTCGACCCAGCTGGTCCTCCTTGGTACCTAGTTGCAAGAGCCCGATACCCTAAACCCTAAGCCCTATACCCTAAACCCTAAAACCCTAAACCCTAAAATCCTAAACCCTAGACCTTTTCCAGGGACGAAGACCTATCCGGAGGGGCCGAGGAGCATAGTATCGAGCCTCCGGTAGGCCACTAGAAAGTTCAGGCGTGCCTGTCAGAAAACTGACAGATTAGGTCAGAACACGCGCTTTGCTAGGTCAACTTTGATATCCCAACTATTCCCAACTATAGACCCCCCGATATGGGGCACTACCTTGAAAAAGACGCAAGGTTAAGGGCACATGCTAGGGGCCCATGGTTCCAATGCTAGACTCAATTCTGAGGTACTTGTCCTTCTCTGGGCTTCTGCACCTTGGCGGCAAGCACTGAAAGAGCCTCAGGCCATGCCATGCACCTTCGAGCAAGATGGCCTCGACCTGACTCTTTAACTGCTGGGTAAATTTCAGAATATACATACTTTTATAAGCACGTAAATCAGGATATATATACATATGTATATATATTCATTTATTTGTTTCTTTTCATTTATATTCCATAATCTGACCCCTAATCTTGACTTTTACAGAGTGGGGCCGGTACCTACTTCCTTACGACAGGCCTCTCAGTGCGACACTCTTTCCTGTCGCCCGGGTGGGATTCCTCCTGAATAAGTTCATGAACATGTTCAAGCTTCATCTACTGAGTTACTGCGAAAAACTTAGATTATAAGCAAACCAGTCTGGTAGTTTCCCTAAATAAGGGGACCCAAATAAAACCCCAAAATGCGATAATCCTTATTATTGGGACCCCCAAAAAGGTACCCCGATTTTTTGGGAAACCCCTGTCTAAGCTGCAAGGCAGCTGCCGAAAGCGAGACGGCCTGCCCTGCTCAATGCCCTGCGACATCGACCGTGGAGGTGGTTCCCTTGAGCCTTTGCAGCTAACAGAGTCCAGGACATATACAGGGGTTATAGGGTTTAGGGTTTAGGGTTTAGGGTAGGGGTTATAGGGGATGTATAAATAGATATATATATATATATAGATAGGGTTTAGGGCTTAGGGGAGGTTCCCAAACTTGGGGGTACCTTCAAGGGTCCCCATACTGAGGATTCTAGTAAAATGAGGTCTATATTAAAGTCTGGAAGCTACCATATACCTTGACCCGAACCTGACACAGAAGCCCACTTGAATTGGGAGTTCAAAGTTTAGGTTTTAAGTTTCAGATTTTGGGCTTGGGTAACTTGACGGGCCTGCTGTATTCCTAACAAAGGGACTCTTCATGCTCCTGGGAGAGTTCAATTTGAGACAGTAGGCTTGGTCCAGGGGCCTAAATAGTTACCAATATTATGGCTCCATATTCCTTATATAATTATGGTCTATGGTACCTCCAATGGACCTCAAAATGATATTGGTACTCATTTATGCAACTGTAGTAGGGATGGCGGCACAGGGGTTTAGGGTGTAGGGATGGGCTCAGGCATAGGACTTGGGATTAGGGATGATTAGTCTGTTGTGCTGGGCTCGAAAATCCAGGCGTACTTCCTTGGCTTTGTGCTCTGCGTCGTTTCTTCGTTTTGTTGCAGTAACACCCACAGCCCTTAATGTGGAATATCTTACTGGTTCTGAATAAAGGATAAGGGAATGGAATCCATGTATAATCCCAAAAGTCCCATAAACGTTGAAGCGAATTGTGCTACACCCCTTGTCCACCCACCTGAGACTCAGCCTCGGGCCTCCATGTGACAAGACAGTTCAGAAGCCTAAAACACCCAAAATCCCGGGGCCTCTTCAGCACCCAGAGGTCTGCTTCTACCATGGAACTTGAAATAAGTTACCATAATGGGTATATAATGGGTCTATATAGGGACTATAAGGTATATAGGGTTTAGGGTGAAGGATTACCATAATGGGTATATATAAGACATGACAATGATAGAGTGTCCCCAATAAAGTAACTTAAACTAAGCTCCTTGAAAGCAACCCAGCAAAGGTCTGCTTCTACCACACCATGCAGCAGGAGGCAGACAAGGTTAGGAAGTGGAGCAAGAAGACCCCAGGCCTTCGCCAGGGGGAAAGGATACGTCAGGATGAGGCAGAACTCTTGGTAGTTCCCATAAAAAGCTTTTGGGGGAGAGATTAAATGGGTTTAATGCGTTTAGGGCTTAGGATTTAGGGCTGAGGATTGGGGATTTAGTGGTTTTAAAGAGGTGCCAATATAGAACCCAAACTACTACAGTCCTAATTGCGGGGGCCACCAAAAAGAACCCCAACTTTGGGAAAGCCCCCCACTTCAGCCTCCATAGGATGTTCCCTAAACTCTCACCACTAAACTTTAAACCCTAAAGCTTAAACTTCAAACACTAAACCCTAGCCTCCATAAGATGTTTGGGACCGTGTGGGCTCCTGTAGTTTCTGGCACAGTTCAGGATTCCTCAAGACAAATTAGGGCATTAGGCGTAGGGTTTAGGGTTTCGTGGTTTAGGGTTTAGGGTGTATCCTGGGCAGTACGTACCGACTTCGTAGGTGATGGTTTAATTCGAATTTCTGTGGGAAAGTGGCAGCGATAAGTGACTGAGGAGCTTAGAGTCGTAGCTCGGTTCCGTTTTGGCTTGCTTGGAATTCTGGATGTTTCTCGTCATCATCTTAGTAGTACTGGGTAGCAAGTGGAAGTTGGCACTAACAAAGTGATCCTCAAGATACATGGAGATATGTCCACGCACCACCTTCCC
Source organism: Symbiodinium pilosum (assembly GCA_905231905.1). Lineage (NCBI taxonomy): Eukaryota > Dinophyceae > Suessiales > Symbiodiniaceae > Symbiodinium > Symbiodinium pilosum. Next base: position 26,362 of record CAJNIZ010034258.1, read on the forward strand.
AGAAATTCCCTACTCCTAGACAGCATCTCGGGGTTGCCAAGTCAGATGCTGAATGTAACCTGAAACCTTAGGAGAGGGCAAAAAGCTGTTACCTTTCGTCCTCATGGCTTCGGAGGTGTTCACCTTAAGGTAGGCTGTCTGAAAGCAGAGCGTGAGACTTGCTGAAGTCCTGGCACCGAGCGTATGCGTTAAACTGCGAACCTCAGACTCGCAACCCATACGTTCTCATGGTCAGCATTGCAGCTGCTGTCAGCGTGCTGTTGGCTCCTACCTACTCTTATCATGACATTCTCCGGAACCTGATCCACTCAGCTACCACTGTGGTGTGAGTGGGTGTGTGTGTGTGTGTGTCAAAGTTATGTTCGTAAAGGGACCCTAGTTACCTAGCTGAATCCCCTCCCCCTCCGCACTCCTTAATATCAGATATTCCCAATTTCTTATGATATACCACAATCGCAATGGGGAGTATTTGATATTCGGGGTGGGGGGTGAATACTGTATCAGGAGAAGGGGATTAGTGACCTAGCTTGGGTACCTACCACAAGCTTCAGAAGTGTCAGAAAGCTTCGCAGGGCAAAGCGGCAAGGACAGCACTCCAACATCAGGTTTGGTTTCTCGGCTACATTGGTTAGGCTTTGGGGCTGAGCATTTAGGGTTTAGGGGGAGCCTTGGAAAAATTGAGGTGCCGTTTGATGCCATTCACAGACTGCTTTGGTGGGCAAATCATTCTTGAAGCAAGGGAGGACGCTTTAATCCCCTAATATGACCCCACCCACCCCCCAAAAAAAGTAAACATCCCGCTTTGTGGTATATTGCAATACATTGGGAATTTTCAGTTCAATACTAGGGGGCGGGGAGACTGACCATTGGGAAGTGACTAGGATGGAACATTGGAGTGTAATCTGGCACTATTCACCTGCCATGGCAACAGTCCAGACCCAAAGAAGTACCGCCTCTTCCTGAGAACAACTTCTAAGTGGAGCATAACAGAGGTCCCATTGCTCCGCTTGAAGCTTCAGAATTCAAATCTTAGCATATTAAGAGTGCGTTCATATTTGTGTTAAAGACCAATGATGGCCAAGAGCCTGGCTGAGCAGAGCTTTCAAGCAGCGATAGATAGCCAGATTTTCAATCAGCAGATATGTCACCTTCATTGGCTGGGTCAAACCACCTAAATCCTAAACCCTAAACCTTTAACCTTAAACCCTGAACATCCCTGAGCCACTGAAATTTCCTACTTGACTTGACCGCTGAGCGGAGGTAGTCATGGAAAGTCGTCCTCAGCGTGCTGCCCCTGCCAGGCGGCCAGGCGAGGCGGTTACTGCTTGCATGCCTTCTTGGGATGTTTATGACATGCAATTCTATGTTGTGTATTGGGCTTTAAGATACCAAACATGCATCATGTCCCAAAAATGTCTAAAAGTGGAGGAGGCATACCTTCTTTTTTGGCTCTCTGGACTCCATGCGGATGCTTAACCAAGAGGGGAATGAGTGGAACCAGGAGGATGCAAGGCCCTTTTCTTCGACCCCTCAGGCCTTTCAGCTTTTCAAATTAAGTCCTGACCCTCAACACATTGGTTTCCTCAAGCGTGTTTAGTGAGAGAGGGAGACAGAAGAAACAAATAGCCTTAATATTAGCCCCAATAGAATCCCAATATAACCCCAAGATACTGTAGTAGTTTCCATTTTCTTTTCCATTATCCCCAGTATAACCTAAACCCCACATGTTGTGTGTTTCACCTAAGGGGCTAGCAGGTTCTCAAGAATTCGGAACACGGTTCTGCCGTTCCAGTCATCCTAGCACCATGCGAGGGCCCTGCTAGAGGGAGCTGTTCTGACTTAAGCCTTTGTGGTCCAGCTCTTACCAAAACAGCCCAGTTTTCAAGCTTCGGAAGGGTTATCAGTGTACTACACCCTAAACCCTAAACCCCAGGGAGGGAGGGTGCCAAGCAATGGCGGACAATGGCGGCTTCATACCGCTGCAGCCTCAGCGCACGAACTTCAAATTCAAGGAACCTTGGCTTCTTCAGGCAGGCCTTCTGGCTTTCCAATACATGAGCTATAAACTAAACTCCTTAAAGGGGTTTATAGAAGGGACTATAAAGGGGACTACGGTAGGGAATAGTAAGGGGGACACTAGGAGTATAGATTATAAGTTCACTTGGGGCTCAGAAGGTTGGGTTTAGGTTCTAGGGTTATAGATGATACGTGGAGGTCATTTTGTGTGATGGATTCCCTCATGAACATCCAGGAAAGTCTGTGTCATTCCTTCACAAGGCCACAGAGCACATTGTCACGCCATGGTCTTGACTGGTCTCATAGCATCCACATCCGCTTTGGACTCCATGTCTCTTAGGATTTAGGGTTCAGGGTTTTTTCATCTTACACCGGCAACCTCCTGGGTATGCCCTTCCCCTGCTCAGACTTCCTCTGCTCTTGATCTCAGGAGGGCGTTCATCAAATGGGCACATCTCGATTTGAAGCTGGTGCGCGTGTTTCGATGAGCTGGAACCAGGTGCTGGGTTTTTGTACTTGACCCTGTAAAGGTTGGTCTTGGACGGGTGAGCTGAGCGGAAGTGCACCAACACGAGCAGAACGATAACAATGATATTTCCAGGTTCTATGATATTAACGTAGCCGCAGCGAAAGTAAAAAGAAACAGAAGAAATCATCACCACCACATGGGTGGTCAATAACCCTAGACCTTGAAGCTTAGTTAAAAGCCAAAGTCCTAGTCCTTAAACCCTAAACCTCTAAGACCTACCCTAAAACCCAAGCCATCCAGGTGCTGCAAAGAAAACTAATTAAACCCTAATCCCTCAACCTTATAGGCCCCCTCAAGTAGATAGAATATGGCTTTGGGTATATTAGCCATATTCTATCTACTTAAGGGGACTATAATCCCTAAAACTTAATCCCTAAACCCTGAACAACCCTAAACCCTAATCGTGAGGCGATGCTCGCACAGGCCCAGGGCTGGGGTGAGATGGAAATCGGACGGCGGCCCCACCACAACAGGCCAGCGGGGCCATGGGAAGGTTTAGGGTTTAGGGATCAGTGTTTTGAAATCAGGGTTCAGGGTTTAAGGTTTAGGGTTTAGGGATGGGGGTTTGAGGCAGAATGGTTGAATATTAGGGTAAATGGTTTAGGGTTTAACGGAGCCAGGGGGGAGTGCAGAGTGGGGGGGTAGGGGTAGAGGGTTTAGGGTTTAAAGGGGGCAATTAAAAGTAGTTGGTTTAGGGCTGAAGGAGGGGTGGGTGTTCAAAACAAAGGGTTAAGAGCGGTGCTAAGACTAAGAATATGGGGTTTAGAGTTTTAGCTTTAGGTTGTAAGGTTTTGGTTAAAGCTCTAGGTCAGAAAACAATCAGAAAATCAAACTGCAAAAATAGACATGACATGGAAATGTGGTGTTAAAGTAGTTAATATGACTTATTTTAGTCCATCCTAGGGGCCCATACTGCTAACCTTTGACTTTGGGCCTTAAGGGTCTCCGAATGTTTGGGTAAAGGGTTTAGGGAGTAGCTCTGAGGGCTAAGTTATGACCAGGTTGTAGCTACATCCGCCTAAACCCTAAACCCAAACCCATATCCTCATATGAGCTATAGTCTAAACTCCTCAGGGGGGGGGTATGTCGGGGATTGTATAGGGGAGTAGTATAGGGGTTACTAAGGGGGATACTAGGAGTTTAGACAGTGGCTCACCCTAAACCCTAAACCCTAAACCCCTCATATCCTTAGGTATCCCCAAACAGCCGGGGAAGGCATGGACCTTCGCCTTGAGTTGTAGGGTTTAGGGTAAACCCTAAACCCTAGACCCTAAACCCTAAACCCCAGGGTGGTTAAGGGCTTAGGGTAAGGTAGGGGGCTCCGTTTCTGGGAGTCCCCGGGCTTAGGGTTTAGGGGTTTAGGGGCTTAGGTTTGGCTACACCAACTCCCAAAAAAAAAGGACCCTGAGTCGATCATATGAATCTCTTATAGTCCTGATCAGGGTTGGTCACCAAGACCCTCTTATGAACAAGGGCTATGCGAAAGTGATTCACAACTCTTCTGAGAGATCCATACATGTTCCGTAGTCCTATCAGGTAGAAGTCTAGCAAGGCTAGAATTGTCAACTAGCAGCAGCAGGAAGAGGAACAGGCTTGCACTCCTGACACTGCTAGCTCTAAACCCTATCCTCTCAAAACCTCACATGGAATCTCATGTGGTGCTTTGTAAAAGGACAATAGTCTGGGTAGGCACCCGTTTGGGATTCCACGCTACTTTGGGGGCAGTCAAAACAACAGCTTTAGCGTCCCAGTGGTGAAGGCCAAAAAATGTGCCAGCACCTACAAAGATTCATTGCGTTGCCCCGACTGGGTTTGGGCTTCGCAGGGTTTGCTAAAGAACCAGAACTTGGAGCGCATGAAGATCATTTGGCAACTCGAGGCCCAGCTCCTGTAGCAATTACATGATAATCATTAGGTCCTTTGTTTCGACGACTGGAATTGCCAAGTCATCCCTGTTAGTAGCAGAAACAGGAGTGATGAAAGCTAATCTTCAATAGATCCAGGAGGTCTGATAGCAGAGCGCCGCAAGATGCAGAATGTCTGGTACTGTCCGTACTGGTACTCAGAGTATTGCACTGGTAGTAGTGACTATCTTACTTCTCCTGCTACACGACCACTGCGACCAGCACCGCTGCTACTGCTGCTTCTATTGCTGCCATTGCTCTGATTGCGAGCAGCATTCTCTGGTACTTGCATGTCTTATCCTTACTCATTTTGGGGGGTGCCAGGCACAAAAATCCTCAATATAAGGACCTCAAGAAAGGACTGCTGACTGTGAGAAACCCTAGACCAGATCCTGAACCCCCTGTATGCCTATCTAACTCCTAGATATGATCATATGAGCTATAGGCTAAACTGCTTGTAAGGGATTATATAGGGAATTATATTGGGGACAATGATCGTGGTCAGTAAGGGGGATACTACGAGTTGAGACTATGGCTCATACATTGATGCAAAATCCTCTTTAATCCCTCTAAGGCGTCGCTCATGTTGTAATCTTCACTTCGTCTACCGCAGAGGCCTCACCTGCTTCATGGACGCCAGCCTCCCGCTGAAGAGCTGATCCCAAGTGCTTCAGCTCATAAAAGTAAGAACCACACAGACAGAAGATAGAAATGCAGAATCATAGCAGGAACGCAGAGATACAGCATCATAGTAAGAACATAGAAGTATCATGTTATTGGCAACACCGACAATATGTATGTATATATGTAGTAATATGGTAACAAAGTAATGGTCATAGTCATAGCAATAGTCGGGGCAGCGCTTGATTGTTTTGGTTTCGCAGGGTTTGAGGAAATTTGCGTGGCCTTGAGGTAGGATTTGTGAGTTGGCCCTGGGTTCTCAATGTGATGAATCCAGTTTTAGAGGATCTCTTTGGGAAAGCTGGTCCCAGGATTCTTCTTGGGAATACAGTCCCCCCTAAGTAGATGTAATATGGTTTTGGGTATATTATAATAAGATCCCGATATAACCCATATTCTATCTACTTACGGGGGGCTACATATAAGTGCACCCTGACTTCCAGAAACGCACTCCCTCGGTGATTCATTCCGCCTACAGGCGATGGGCTCACTGCTCCACAGCGTGCGGAGGCCCGCCTTCGGCGCAACAACGCAGCCACGCCAGCGGAGGAGACCTTGCCGATGGCCAAGGTTTTGCCCCAATAGTGGAGAATTTAGGGTTAAGGGTTTAGAGGTGTTGCCCCAATAATGGAGAATTTAGGGTTAAGGGTTTAGAGGTTTTGCCCCAATAATGGAGAATTTAGGGTTTAGGGTTTAGAAGTTTTGCCCCAGTAATGGAGAATTTAGGGTTTAGGGTTTAGAAGTTTTGCCCCAATAACGGAGAATTTAGGGTTTAGGGTTTAGAGGTTTCGCCCCAATAATGGAGAATTTAGGGTTTAGGGTTTAGAAGTTTTGCCCCAGTAATGGAGAATTTAGGGTTTAGAGTTTAGAGGTTTCGCCCCAATAACGGAGAATTTAGGGTTTAGGGTTTAGAGGTTTTGCCCCAATAATGGAGAATTACTCCCCTAATAATTAATGGAGAAGAAAATGAAAAATGAAATGGAAACCCAAGGTCCCCTTTAAGGAGTATAGAGGGATGTTCCCCCAATAATGGAGAATCAAATGGGAAACAAAAGGGAAAATGAAATGGAAACAGTGGTTTAGGGTGTAGTGTAAGTTTTGGGTGTAGAGGGTAGAAGTATGCATTAGGTGGACCCCCCACCCTGTAATAGTGGCTATAAGAGATATAGGGAATACATTAGGGTCCTCTTATATTCCTATTATACCACTATTAAAGGGCGGGGGGGGTCCTCCTAACCCATGAGAGCCTAAACCCTAACCTTGAGCTAGGATTTCGGGCTCAGGGTTTAGGTCAGGGTCTCTGAGTTTTCGCAATGAGGATCCAAGTGTTCGGGGTTCCCAAAATCCCCTGATGGTACCTGTTGAGCGATGTCTACAGGCACCGTGGCACAGATCCCTGCTTTCATCCCATGCGTAGTCGGATGCAGGCTGTCCAATCGGAGTTGTTCAAAACCATCAGTACAGGATTGGCAATGAGGACCTGTATGACTGACTTCCCTGCAGTTCTGGAGAGTTTCTAGACTTCCTAGAGGCACCGCTCTTTTGGGAATCCACCCTTTCTGCACGCGCTTCAGGCAAAATCTTCACCCAGTTCCGACTCCAGGCAATAGGCTTTGAGGTCAGGGAAGTTTATGACAGGATCGCCTGCGTCAGGAGGGAGACATGCCGAGAACCCAATTCAAGCTGGAGATGGATGTGCCGCTGCAGTTGTCGCCAGCCAAGACAGGCAAGTCCCTCACTGGGCTTGCCTTTTCTCAGCTATGTGAGCGGTTTTGACAGAGTTCCTTACGAGGCTAACTAGAGGGCTGTTCTGTTGCGGGAGTATTTGGCTATGATCCTGAGCCCTCGGATTAGGTGGTGAATCCGGAGCAGCACAGAGAGGAGCACTGGCAGCCTGGCAGCATGCGACCAGCAGCTGGCTCTCGATACACAGGGATCTGAAGGAGATCTGGTCCAAAGCTTGTGACCCTCCAACTCGCTTGGCCAAGACGGCTGCGTTTGTGGGAGAGCTCAAGCGCTGGGGATCTGCGGAGGGTAAGCCGCACGGTTTGGGGGTCTTGCTTCTGGAAGACATGCAGCACCTGGGTCGCTTTCACGAGGGCCGTGCGGATGGCGAAGGCGTGTGCCTTAGCCGCAGTGGCTGCGTTTGGCACGGCCGCTGGACTTCAAACCTGCGTGTGGGAGATTTTGTTTGCCTGGACGCGCGAGGGAATCTGTGGTTGGAGCAGTATGATCACCAAGGCAGGTGATACAATTGGGTTGCTGTTAAGGAACTTCATAATGGGTATACCTAGCAAAAAATAAGGTTTCCCCAAGATAGTAACTTAAATTTAATTCCTTAACAGCAACCCAGCCAAGGCAAGCGATACAAGCGGCAGCTTATCCAGGGATCTTCTGAAGCTTGCCAAGATGCTATCGTCAAGGCTGCTGTGACATGTCAGCGGTGCGGCTGGCTCCACCACTTGACCCTTGGAATCTGATTCAGCATTCCCAGTTCCTTTGGAAACTTGCTTACAGAATCCGTCATAGATCGCCAAGCTAATTTAAGTTCATCCCTACATAACACCCAATATACTACAGTAGTTTCCACTTTCTTTTCCATTTTCCCTAAGTAACCCCACGCGGCATCAACTTGATAGGCTTCTTGTTCCCCCAATGCACAGGCAGTTCAATCATGAGTTCGCGTGCCAACTCTCTGAAGTTTCTGCGGCCAAGTTTGGTGCGGGCCGAGATGGTCCACCCAGCACTGGCGCAGAGAGCTGCCAAAGCAGCAGCTGCTTTAGTGCCCACCCTACGCTATAATGTCCCCAGGATTCATTCAGTCGAATCCAAGGAAGCTATATCCTGCATTGGTTTCACCTCTGCTGTTAGGGACCAGAGCTTTGTTGTTGAGCAGAAATCCAAAACAGAAAATGATTGAAGCATCAGGTGGGTAAAACAGCAGAGTCTCCCCGCACAAGAAGCTGTCAAGGGCCAATGAGCTCAATGTGAATAACAGCCCTACAAAACCTTCCTCCCTAGAAGCTAAGTAGGCATCCACAATGTGCGGCCAAAGTAGATACATTGGGGTTAGTCGCCGTTTTTCCTGCCTAGCATGTGGTTGAATTCTTGTACATTGTCCACAAGGGCACTTTACAACCAAGCTTCAAATCCTAGATATCAAGCCCTAAGCTAAGCTCTAAACCCAGAATATTTTGTTCGCTACAAAGAGCCCCGGTGCAGCTGAAGCACAATGAAGTCGTCTCTCGAAGTTGTCATATGTCATACATAGTGAGTCATGACTCGAGCTTCTCGTTGGTGCCTGGCGGGCAGGAATCGCCAAATATGTATTGACAAGTAGTGGTCATCAAGTCCTGGTTGAGAATACTTTGTCTCAATGCGGTAGTCCTCAAAACTTACTGCAGGTCTCCTTCTGTACCTTGGTAATTAACCCCCCAAAGCTTCCAGCATGTTTCATCCGAGAGGGAGCCACCCGTCTGGGGGTCTTTTTGAGGCTTCAAGACATTATGACATGTTGAAGTCGTCAAGTTCGGGAAATGCAACTTGCGTGGAAGCGGTGGATTCTTGGGTCAATGGTGTTACTCCACCATGCAAGCAGCAAAAGCCTAAGGTGCAAAGCCCTGGTGTTGTTTTGATGGTGGCTAGCTCGCCCTAATAGCACAGGGTTCCCTGCATCAGCCTTCCACGGTTTATGGATGAAAGTGGATGAAGGTTTAAGGGAAACCACCCACTGCCTACCATGTCCAAAAAGCCATTTGCGCAGGTGCAGCTGCCAAAGATCATGCTTTGGACAGGCTCCCAGAGCATGTCTGTTGTGTAGATTACACTACCCCTGCTCAGTGTTGAGAGCGCTCGATCATGAAATCGCACTGCCTTGCAATTCCTCAACATGGTGCCACGCACTTCCTCCCTAACTCCAGAAGCCCCAAACCCCCTAACCCTGAACCCCTAAACCTCAAACTCACTAAACCTCAAACGCACTAACCCTAAACCCCTTAACCCTAAACCCCCTAAACCTCAAACGCACTAACCCTAAACCCCCTAACCATAAACCCCTCAACGCTTTAAACCCGAAATTGTAGTTTCCATTTTCCATGTTCCCTATATAAGCTCTAAACCCCTCAACCCTAAAGCCTTACCATGCCCCAACTCAAGAATATGGGAATTATATAGGGACTACGTATTATATGACGGCTATATAATAGGGATTGTATAGGGATGAAATAGAAAGGATATAGCAATTATATACGTATTAGTTTGGCGTTGTTATGGGCTTGTGTTGGGTCATTTAATTTTCAGATCCTACCAGGCATCAGATAGACCACTTTTGGGTGTAGGCGGCATTATAGGGCTTAGGGCTTGGTAGTGCGTCATCCTTAGTAGTCAGACAGGATTTTGCCCATCAACAGTTTGTCTGCGTACCTGATTGCTTTGGGAGATCTTTTTGAAGAGTCAGAACCATTTTGGGCCATTTCGAGGCGGGCAGGACTGGAAACCCCAAATGCTCAGTGATGACAGCAAGTGTAGCCCACACCAAGACCTCTTCCAGCTCAAAAGGAAACGGTAGCGCATGTCAGCCGAACCCACTCCATGCAAAGGTCCCCCATCATCCTCTTATGATCCCCATGTACCCCTGGGGCCCCAAAAGCACCCTATTGAAGAAGAGGAGCCATTGAGGACCCTATCCTACATGATAGTGACAGGACCAGTATCTTTGGGTTTGGGTTCTGGAATTCCTATATCTCCCATGTTAAGTCACAGTCCCCGTTTGATTTTCCATTTGATTCTCCACTATTGTTGTAATATCCCTCAACCTTAAACAATCCCCCATATACTCCACATACATATTTCTCTCTCTCTCTCTCAATCTCTCTCCCTTCATGTGTACGTCAGATTCCTATTTCAAGCGACTACCGTGTAGAATCCCGGAGCCAGGCTTCTCAGTGGCCGGCTGCCTGCAACGCCTGCCAGGCCTTGGGTTTGTCTAACTCTCTAGCCTATGTGGGGGTTTCCTAATTATGGCGTTATATAGGGGTAATACAGGAGTTATATAGGGAAATGAAAAAAAAGGAGGCTACTATTTATGATTTAGGGTTTGGGGTTTAGAGTCTCCCAAAATTAGGGGTACCATTTTGGGGGTCCCCGGAATAAGGATGATACTGCTTTGGGGTCTACATTGGGGTTCCCCTACTTTGGGAAACAAACCACCATGTGTACCCGGAAAGGCTCCTAGAATCCCCCTAAACGGCCTAAGGGCCCTTATTAGGGGCTCATACTTGAAACCTTAGAGTTTAGGGTTGTAGGGTTTGAAGGGTTGGGGGTTTAGGGGTTCAGGTGGTCACCAAAAGAGGTAACCCCTCGCCCTAAAACATGTAGCCCCCAACCCATAATATGTTTAGCCTATATCTCATGGGGAACATATTTCATATTATGGGGAACCCTAGAAACCCCAAACCTTCAACCTTAAGCCCTAAACCCTAAAACCCTAAGCTGGAAACCCTAAACCCTGAACCCTACTCCCGTAAACCCTAAACCCTCAAACTCAAGCATCCACGTGGACAGCCAGACAGACAGTGCGGTGGAGGCAGCGGAGGTGGGTCAACAGAACGAGGAGGGCAGCAGTGAGTCCGTCTCGTCAGGGCCGAGAGTCCTCCCGAGAGTGGTGACAGTGGCTGGAAGCAGGCCACCTGCAGCTTCGACTGCGGAGGATGACGCGCGCGAGGGTGCCTTCGCAATCGCTGCCGGTGATGTGGTGCGCACGGCGGAGAACCAGGATGAGGGCGAGGCTGCTGAGTCATCTACCGAGGAAGAAATGAGAGGGATTCAAACCAACTTGAAGCACTGGCTGAAGTAATGTTAGAGTGTCGTTGGTCACCCTGCCATGTATGCTGGTTTATGCCACTTTTGCTTCGCTGCGTGCACCGAGGCTTGACATGCCAGCTTTGAACGGAAGTGCTTGTCTAGGGCTTTAGGGCTCTTGGCCAGCTGTCGGATGCACGTGAGGTTGAGCTGATTTTGCCATCGCAGGTTTTTCCAAAGGCTTGTGCCGTGGTTGGGAGCTATGCTCTGGGCCGTGCAGGATTGCATGTCCTCGGATTCATCCGCTGGAGAAAAGGTTCGATAGAAAAACACTTATAACTCAAGGCCTAGGCAGCCCACTTACTATGGCTGGGCACCTGCGGCGGGCCCATTGAAGTTTTTTCCTTCCAAAACGCCCTCGATTTTTGAGATACAGAAAAGAGCTGCTGGGAGGTTCCCAGAGGCTGAGAAACATATACGATTGAGGTGTATAAGGGACACGGGCAGGTGGCGAGCGAAGGAAGAAAACCCGTGAGAATGTTCAATGATTTGGGATTCTGAAAGGGTGAGGTGATACCAAGCACGTGTAGTAATGTAAGAAGCCTTGCTGGCTTCCAGCTCTAGCTAATCGTGAATCCTAAGCCCTAATTAAAACACTAAACCCTAAACTCTCAAACCTTAAACCTTCAACCCTAAGCCCTAAACCCTGAATCCTACACGGTAGACGCCCTTACTTTGTAAACTCTACGGGATCGGGAATTCATGTAAGAAATTTTGAGGGGCCACTACCGAGTGTCGGTGCGCGGTTTAGGGGTTTAGGCTGTTAGGGTTTTGGGATATTAGGGCTTGGGGTTTAAGATTTTGGGTCTAGGAGTTTAGGGCTTGGGGGTTTAAGGTTGTTGTGCAAGTTTCTGCGACTCTTAATGAGGGAGCAGCAGGCCGCAGGCCTACCCTATTTTGCAGCAAGGAGCCACTGCAAGTAGGGGCTTTGATACTAGTTGGTTCTCCATGCTAGGAATGAAGGAATAGCAGCGCCGCGGCTAACGCAAAGGCATGCAAAGAGGAAGGTCAATAGCGCTCAGCAGGAGAATCCTAAGGCTCAAAGGGGCTGCAAAACACGTGTTCAGGCTTGAAGGCAACGCAGGACTTCCAGGACGCTAGCCTGGAGGAATTTAGTTGATTATTAATATTCTTCTTCTTACTTTCAAAAATACTAATACATTCCCGCTATTCAATTCCTATTATATGAAAGATTGTGGGTAGGAATTGGTAAGTAGGGGCTTTGCTCTTGGGAACAAACCCTCCCCCCTCGCTAGAGCTACAAGGAGTTTAGACTATGACTCAAATCATCTTCCGACTTCTGAAGCACGAAGAAAAGTTACTTGCTTTAGACCCAAGAGAGGCAGACCTGTTTTTGGCACGTGGTACATACTGGCAGGCAAGCCACCAAGGAAACCCCAAAAGCTGCTGGCGCCAAGCCCTCGCAGCCTGCAGAGATTGGCACCGAAAGGAGGCAGTGGGAAGCTACCCGTAACAGTTGTGCTTTTGAAGGTCGGGCTGAGCTTGACGATGAACAGGGGTTGAGTAGCACATCAAAGTCTATACAGGTCTTGTTTCGCGTGATCAGAAGTGTTGTACCTCGAAGTAATTGAGATAAGACATGCCCAGTAACATCGGATCAACGGCAGAATAAGCATCAGGCTTCCTGTTTGAGGATTCCGGCCATATAGGTGCCAAGCACTTTCATGCTTGCACCAACCCGCTTGCATGCATTGCACCTCCACACGGCAAGCTGCCATATCTTAGTTGGCAGATCTTTAAAAGTTCCAATCCCACCCAAAGCAGCCACGAAGCTGAGACCTTCTTGCTTGTTTTGACTCCTCCGAAGAGTTATGGGCGAGTCAACAGAACACAGGTCCGCCTACAACCAGCAAAACGCGAACAAGCTCGGGCGCCTAACAAGCAAACCCTCCAAAAAAAACGCCAGGTGATCCCCCCAAACCCTGAGCCCTAAACCCTGAACCCTAAAACCTAAACACTAAGCGCGGAACCCTTACCACAGTCCACCCGGCGCCTCCCTCTTCACCAGTGCCAGGCAAATACCTCCGAGTGCTGCTACAATCACACCTCCAGCTCCTCCCAAGGCAACGTCCCGGTGTTGAACGCTTCCTTTTGCTGGGGCTTAGTAGGGAATAAGAGGCTGTATCATATAGGGATTATATAAGGCTAATATTCTTTATTCCCTACTAGCCTCCAGGAAGTTGAACAATGGTCAGGGCTTTGTCGGCTGAGCACACAGGGATCAGGGCGCCGGATTTGGGGCTTGCGGTTTGGGACTTCTGAATACTTGCGGATAAGAGCACACACCACAACGAGAATGGAGTGGGAGGAGGATGAAAGGCCCAAAACTTCAGAGTCCCCTTGCTTTGCACTTAAGTTTGGGCCCTTGCCGGATTTTAAGACGATTCAGGCTCTCCGGGGCATGGGGAAGATTCTGGATTTCAGAGAGTCAGAGAGCCTCCCCAATTTCAATATTCCAATTCATGATTTAAGGTCTTCTCTAAGCAGCAAGCCTCCACGCGGAAAAAATTGCAAGGGTTGAAAGATAAGCTAAGCCAGCTCATCCCAGCTATTTGATGGGCTGCTTGACGCTGTCAGCCACATCCAACGAACCGTGCCAAACACATTGTCCACTCCTACTCGCGGACACGCAAGATTACCTGAACCATGGACCATCTATCTAATCAAGAGAAGTTCCAGGCGGGTAGATCCCAGGTGGGTACTCCATAGAAGGCAACGTCCGCAGGGCTCGTGTTAAAGGGTACCCGCCTCACAACTACCCACCTGGAAGTGACCTCTCACTACGCACAGAACACCGGAGCTCATCAGAACTTGTACGACATCTAGCAAGTCTAAATTTACAGTAGGGCATTCTGAAATTCTTCGGCTGCGCTTCGGCTGCGGCAGGAAATCCTGCGAATCTCACAGACTTCTCCTTCTTCTTCACGGCCTGTGTCATGCGACCAGGAGCCTTGCCAGGGCTGAGAAGACTTTGGGGCTGCAGCACTATACGGTTTAGGGTTTACTGTAGGGGCCTCCAAAATATTTTTACTTTTTGGTTATTATAACCTCAATAACAGCCAGAAAGTATAATTTTTAGTGCGGTTCTGAGGCCGGTTTAGTTTAGGGTTGAGGGCTTAGGGTCGAAGATGCAGGTTGGAAAGCACTGAGGCAGCATAGGAAGTGAAGGAAGAAACAGCACATCAATCTTAAGTAATCCATTCCCCCACCCCATAACATCAGATGTTCCTATAGCAGCCCATATACTATAATGCTGGGATCCTGTTTGATATTAGGGGTGGGGGGGCTAATATCCAGGGGGCGGCATGAATCGCAGATCCCTTGTGATTGCCTGTCGCCACTGGATTTTGTCCTCATGCCCCGCGGTTAAGGGTTTAGGGTTTAGGAAGTACTGGAAATTATTGAGATAGCACATACCCAGGGAATTCAACATAGAATTGGGGGGAGTTCCCAAAAAGCCAAAAAGTGGGGTCCTTGTTGGGGGGCCCGTAGTAATGACTACTACAGTATAATGGGGTCTATAAAAGGCATGGATTATGGCAGTCTTTTCGCACGATTTCCCACATACTTGAAGGCCAGGCAAAAACGGGCAGCTGTACAATGCCAGGATAGGTGTCGCGAAAAAGCGTACATGTTGAAGGAGGGTTTTGGGGTGTTAACCCCGGCCCCCAAAATTCGGGCCTTCTATGCTTATCATGTGGCAAAAATATGGTGGGATTGGGATGTCTGAAAACCCTAAACATCCTGAAGTGTGAGGAGATTCCTTTGGAGTACAAACCACCCCCATTCTAGCCTACCTTCTGAGACTTCAAAGCATGTAGGGTTTAGAGTTTGGGGTTTGAAGCTCTCAAGTCAAGAGCATTTGCTTGAATCACGGTACTCTATTGCGGGTATTTTTCGTGGCCAGGGATTTAGTATTTGGGGAGTGGATCGGAGTTCGCGTTGCAACGAGAAGCTAGCACTGGTTGCCAACTATACTCTAGATGTTTTCCTTGCTCTTGAAATTCCAGTTCTTGGCAGCAGTGATTCAAGCTACAAGAGTAGGATCGAGATGCGTTGGCCATAACAGAGTTCAGAAGAAGAATCAAACTCAGATGCCATGATCGAAACCCCATTCCCAGGGAGCCAGCTACTTGGAGCGCCAGATTCTTGCCACTTGGCCGTCATGTGGTACCATCATAAATCTCAAGCCCTAATGACCAGCTGTATTTGCCAGCAGTGTTGGATGAAGCTACACGTGGCCCAGTGTTGCTGCACCTGACATGCCATTCCGCTCTGTAGCCAGCGTTGCCTACGCAACAAAAGCAATGCATTTCTGACCTTTGTGTTTACATGAGCAAACTGAAGAGGCCTGCAAACAAGTAGGACTAACTAGAAGACCTTGGCCGAGAATGTCTAGGATTAAACACTCCTGGCGCAGAGTCGCTGTAGCAGAACGAGTGTTTACAGCTGCTTTCGTATACCTAGCTGTGTACTCTTGGTCTAGTATTCCTCCGTGTCCATGATGGCACAGGGAGCCTGTCTTTTCACCTCTTGGAGCTTGTTATCCTTAAGTCATGCGCTAGCCTAAACAGAGGCTCTTACAGTATGTTTGACACGCAAAGCCAGGGAGCTCAGTTGGTTTTTATCATGCTTCGGCCTTGTTTCCCGTTCAGCCTCATTGAGAGTTGGTACAGCCTGACACCCCTGGTCAAGGTCAAACCCCTGAGAACTAAAACGTAAGAAGTCATGAACACCAAAAAGCTCCATATAGAACAACAGACCCCAAAAAAGCCCAAGCCTAAAGCCTCCAAACCCTAGGCCTGCAAAAATCCTAGACAGCCCGCCGCGCGTGCAGAAAATTCTAAACACTAAGATCTTCCAACCTTGAAACCCTTAACCCTGCCCCCAAGAATGGAAGCCCTGAACCCCAAGCCCTAAACCCTATTAAACCCTACTAAGCCCTAAACCCTAAAGACCATGTAAGCTCCTTTCATTCCTCACCTCGAGGCCCTTTTCCCAGAGGGACTCCCAGCACCGGACCCAAATCGGCCGATGGAGTCCCGTATGGAGCGGCTCGTGTGGCATTTGCTACTTGGGTGGTCGTCAAAATTATGGTCCCTTTTTGGGTTTAGGGTTTGGGGATTAGGTGCCGTATTATAATAGGGATCCAAAAAAAACATAATTTTGACAACCACCCATTGAAGGGCTTTAAGTTTTATATAGGGTTATACAGGGAGTATATAGGAATGGAGAAGAAAATGGAAACTACTACCTAGGGGTGAGGTAGGAGTTAGATAGGGGTTACAAAGGATAATGGAAAAGAGGGGTATCATTCTGGGGCCCCTATAATAAGGTCCATAGCACTCTGGAAGCTATATTGGGGTCCCCCTGTTTTGCGAAACTACCATTTAAGAATTTAAGGGCTTCAAGTTTTGGAGGATTTGGGTGGTTTAGGGTTACAACTTGTAGGATCTACGGTTTGGGGTTCTAGCAAGTTAAAGGTCTACGGTTCAACTTTAAATTTTGTCGGATTACACCGCTAGAGTCTCTTGGTTCGGAAAGCCTCTGGTCGGAATCTCGTCCCAAGTAGCTTTTAGGCAGTTATTCCCCCTCTCCACCCTAAAACCATAAACCTGAAACCCTAAACTCATAAACCCTAAACCTGAAACCCCTTTAAAGGGACTAGGGATCCTAAACCCCAAGGACTCCGTAAGGGAGCCCAAGTAGCTTGAAGTCTTAGGCTGGAGAAAGCGAGTCAGAAAGCTCTTGAGAAGAGAGGAGGCCGCCAGCAAACTGGGTTCAGTTTTGTAGGGCTTGGGTTTAGGGGTTTCGTATATGTAAAGTATCTAAGGTTGAGGGTTAAGGATTTAGGGTCTATATGAGCTAGAGTCTAAACTCCCTAAAAGGGGGTATATACTAGAGGTTATATAGGGGACCATTATAGCGGTTATTGAGGGGGGATACTAGGAGCTTAGACTAAAGCTCATATCAGGATTATGTAGGATTTAGGGATGTTATCCCAAGAGTTGGGAATGAAATGGAAAAGCGCGTGGTAAATGAAATGGAATCTGGGTTTATGTAGGGGTTTTTAGGGATTAGGGTTTCCAAGAATCAGGGGCCCTCTTCGAGCCCCCATAGTCAGGAGTTTTTTAGTTCCTCTTGTTCATTGAAATTTCGTCCAAATGATGCTACACACTTTAGGGCTTAGGGATTGGGCTCACGTGTAATTGCCCTAGCCCCTAAAATCTATAGCATCATACATCCCAAAACCTTCGTACGATTTTCTAGGATGAACTTCCCCTTCACAAACGTGTGAGGATGATTCTCGGAGTAGAGTGCAGTTGTTCCAGTTTGTTCGACAGGTCCTTGTAAAAGGAGAGACCATTTGGAATGCGCTTCCCTAAAAGGGGATCCTAACCAAACAGGGAACCTACGTTAGGGCCAATTTGAGGACAGGTATTTTGAATAACTAAGCATACGTCGGGTGGTCCCCCGACTCTCAGGGATTCTGGTGATTATGTTAGGGTCGCATTTTCCGATTATACCACGATTACAGGACGGCGCGCCCACCGAAGGTATATGTGTAGAGAAACAGAGTACATCCATGGATGCTGAAGGGAAATTGAGGGTTTCTTGACAGACATTGTTTTTGTCATGCCCCGATCATTTGACTATCTTTAGCATTCGCCTCAAAGCACCCTCCTGTTACTTCATATTCGTTTGTGCTATTCGCTACAACTTGTGAACACATGTCTATCTTGTCTTGGTCTTCCTAACATGATCCTGAGCGCCCCTAGCAAACTCTTCTCACCACAAACCTTGAATCATCGAAAGCCCTTCCCATCACCATGGGGTAGATTCCCAAAATAGGGGGAACCCCAAAACTGTACCCCTAATTTTGGGAAAACCCGTGGGCTTCAAGAAGGTGCCAGCATTGCAGCTAGCCAACCGCCACCCTCAGCACCGCAGCGCGCGGCGTCTGGAGGCCGGGAAGTCACAGTTCTGCAGCTTGCTATCACCAACGCCGCCAGGACCCGCACCAGCTCCCACGAAACAATAATAATGACAATAGTAATAGCAGTAATTGGTGGTTATGTTCGTAAAAATAATAGTAAAGTGAAATTAATATTGCAAGATGGAGGTTTTAGCTCCAGGTGGCCGCCAATATCGAGCCAAGAACTCACGAAGCAGCTCACAGCTTTAATATCCATGCATTGGGGGCTTTATAGGGATAATGGAAAAGAAAATGGAAACTACTACAATGAGTTATATAGGGTCATATAAGGTTTAGGGTTTGGGGTCTCCTCATGTTTGTTGGCTTCAGGGATATTACCCCCAAATAATGGAGAATCAAATGAAAGGGAGAACGGAAAATGAAGCGGAAACAACTACATGATGTATTGCGTCGGGTTTAGAGACAAACGAGAATCGAATGGAAAAGACGATGGCAAAGAAAATGGAAATTGGAGTTACATGGGTTTATGAGGGTTGCTAGCTTCATCGTGCCCTCATTCGCCTTGTCCCTCGCCTTGCCAATGCTAGCCTCATGTTTGGCATTCAGAGTACGGGTCCTGAATATCAGTGGTTCCAAGAACAGGTGTTAGTCAAAATGTGACAATCCCTATTCTGAGGATCCCGCCAAGAGGGCCCTGAATTCCAACCCGCGGCAGGGAAAATGCAAGTCATGACCATGCAACAAGTAATATCAATAACACAAGCGTTTTGTAAGACTTGGAGGGTCAGGAGGATTTAGTAAGTAGGTAAAAAGAGGGTAACTAGAGTTACTACATGGGTAAAAGGGAGTATTAAGCTACTTACTAAGTCCCCTGACCCTCCAAGTAGTCCCGTAAACCCTCATCCCCTAAACCCGAAGCCGCGGCATACCGAGTCCCAACCTCAGCAGAAGTTTCAGGTCAGCCCAGACCAAATCCTGGCCAGCTGCTCGAGCCCACACAGATCGACAGGCCTGGGGTTATATAAGGTGTTTTTAGGTTTTAGTCTTTCAAGGATTCTAAGGATTATGGAAAAGAAAATGGAGGCTACTACTTTGGGCTTGGAATTTAGGGGACTTTTGGCAGCCCCAATAATGGAGAGTCAAATGGAAGAGGGCATGGAAACTGAGCAAAAAGGGGGATTTTGATACTAAACCCTGAACCCTAAACCCTAAACCCTGAACCAGCCCGAAAGCCGAAGCCTTAAACCGCACAACAGCCCCCCCAGATCAAAGATCCTATGATCGTCATATGAGCTGTAGTCTGAACTCCTTGCAGGGGTTCTATAGGCGAATATTATTTATAGGGGTTGTTAAGGGGGTACGAGGAGTCTAGACTATAGTTCATCTGATAGCCATGGGGTCTTTGGGTTTCAGGTTTGTGTGGTTTTACCACGCAGGCATCTAGACTTCATATCTTTACATAGAAATGTAAACTTCTCATGACTGTAGGAATGATCTACACCCAGTCTGTTGGAACCTTAGGCTTTAGGGTTTAGGAATGATCTACAGCGCTTCATCGGGCCGATGCGATTGTTGAAATGGCTTCTGGTTCCCCGTCTCTTGTAACCTTAAACGCAGAACTTTAAAAATACTGTGCGAGAATAGCCACGTCGGGAAGATTTTGGCGATGTTGAGTTCTCCCCCTTAGGGACCTTAGGGGTATATGGGGGATTACGGGGGTCCTTATCAGGGCCTCTAGAAAGATGATTTTTAAGAAATACCGATGTCTCAGCTGATGGGAAAACGCATGCCGCTCAGGAGTCTTCAGCTTTAGGGGAGTCTAGAGCAGATGAACATGTCAAGAGAGCCTCTGATTAGCCTCCTCCCACCGCATTACAGTCATGAAGCTACCATGGAACCCTAGAACAGCCCAGTTTCCATTTCACGTTCCATTCTCTTCTCCATTTGATTCTCCACTGTTCTAACACATCCATAGGAAGCCCTATGTATGCCCACGTATCTATTACATGCTGAATCCTCACTCCCCAACCCCTAACCCTAAACCCCAGATCCTAAGCCCCAATCCTACACCCTCTATATGAATATATGCATATATATAGATAGATACACAGATAGCGCCGGCTTATTTTGCCAGACACATATGTACACATATATCTATATATGTATTCGCATATGTATATGTACGTTTTACACCCGTTTTCTTATCCCTCCCCTGCACTGCAAGGCAGCCTCAAAAGCCTCCGGCGGCTTCGCCGAGCATGCGCCAGCTGGAGAGCCCCTGGATTGCAAAAAAAAGGTTTGGGCTTTGGGGTTTGGGGCAGTGGGTTTAGGGCTTAGGGTTCAGCAGCAGAAGACTGGCACGTTTCACTCCCCCAGTTCACGTGAAGCACCAGTAAGAAGAAGGAGGAGAAGAAATGGAGCAACCCAGAACATCATCATTCCTATGCAATCCCAGTAACGTCGGTGCAGGGCATTCCAAGCATCTATTCGAACATTTGGGCTCATGTATGTTGAGTCAGGAAAGGGAGGGTTCATGGTCCGCAGCTACAGAGAAGGGTAGGGCGAAGCCAACACATAAACTGTAATTGGATTTTTGTATTGTAGTAACAATTAGGTTTTCAAACCCTACACCTCCAAATCATTGTAGCAGTAGCAGTTGCCATGTCATGTTCCATTATCTTTTCCACTTTGGTTCTCCTACACCAGAGATAATGTAGTAGTTGCGAGTTCATTCTACATGTTCTGGTCCAGTGAATTCCCCATTGACAGGGCTTAGCATTGACGGCTCAGGGCCAACGGGTTGCAGTTCTGTGCACAAAGGTCCTTGCTGCCATATACTTTTTTGGAGTCCCCTGTATACTATCAAAGGGGTACCCCAAAAGGCGACCACATGTTTGACACGCATCCACGCGTATGTTTTGTTGTGTCCCACACGCTTGGGTATTTTGTGGGTGCTATAGTAGGCGAATGTTTAGAAGGTACTGTTGATCCATTTGAAGTTGCAGTTGTGCGGAGCAGTTGCTACTATCATTTGCTTGCGTCAGAGGGGTTCTTGTATCAAGAACTTCATTATCTCAAGCGGTGCATGGGCTGCACGAACCTCAAACTAAATGGGCAGATAGTCAACTACCAGCTTATCCCTGAAAGCCAACATGGTAGTTTCCATAAATAGGGGGACCCCAATATAGACCCAATATATTGTAGTCCGTTTTGTGGGGACCCCTAAAATGGTACCCCTAATTTTGAGAAACCTGCACATGTTAGAATGGCCTAGCGTCCTTCAATATGCTTGCATATGCTCATCCAGCGCAGAAGCAGGAGCCGCAAATATGGAAAGCCGGATGTTTTCCGGTTGCTATCAAGCTGACAGCACCGTTTGGAAGAACTTGAATCGAAGGATACTCAGAAATCTTCCTGGCTGCTATCCAAGTACGCCCCAAAGGCAAAACTTCAACATTCGAAGCTTCAAAGCCAAAACGGGCAATAGACATGCCAAAAATAATGGAAGGGTTGCTTAGCGTGTAAATTATTGCTCGTGCAGGATCACATCTATACCTCTACACTCCAACTCACCCTGAAGCATCTGTAAGACCACCCTCCGCTAAAGGAACCTTTTCATGTCTCGAAATGCTATGTCCTTGGGGATGCCAGTCCCCACTCCCTTGAAACCATGGTTACTGATTCTTTGTGTTTCTTTTTGGCCAGGTAGTCGGCATTTTTTTTTTTCGGCAAGGGGAGGGGAATAATGGGTTAGGGCCTGTGGCAAGGCGACTTCGGGCGGAAGGTTGCCCGACAGCTAGCATCTGGGCTTGTTGGCCCAAGCACCTCTTCCTGGGCATAAGCTTGGGTGTATCTTCTGTCTTGCTTAATATATTGGTTCCACCATGTGCCCTAATTCTTGTAAGCCCTTGTGCGGATGGGTTCTGGTGGACATTCAGTTTCCAAAAAGCTTCGCAATCTGCGCTAGACTATCTTGTGTAGACTCGTAGACATGGAAGTGCCTGACTTGGTTCCTTCGGGTGGCTATGGCTGTTGCGCAACTGGCATAGAGAAATACCTTGGGTACTGCCCACACCCTGTAACAGTTGGATAATATCTATAATAGTTACATATAGCACATAACATGACCCTAACATAGACTGTTACAGGATGAGGGCAGTACCTAAGAGATACCACATGTTTGAAGGATATTGTCTATAGCATGGTTATATACAGCCCTTAATATAGACACATAATATAAAATCAGTACCCCAGAGATGCCCTAAACCCTAAAACTCTACAACCCTAAACTCTAAAACCCTAAACCCAAAAGCCCTAAACCATAAAACCCTAAACCCTCAAACCCTGAACCTTACAACCCTAAAAACTAAAACCCTAAAGCCCTTAAACCCTAAACCCTAAAACCCTAAAACCTAAACCTTTCAACACCAGCCGATTGGGCTCAAAAGACGATTGCTCCGGCCCTTTTCGCCTTCCGATACCGAACTTCGAGCTATGAAGCTTCTTTACGCGGCACTTGTGTCCTTGGCAGCTGGCGCCTCCCTAAGGGACAGGGTTTAGGGTTTGAGGGTTTTAGTGGGTTTAGGGTTGTAGGGTTCAGGGCTTTAGGGTTTAGGGGGCTCAGGGTTGTGGGGTTTTAGGATTTAGGGTTTAGGGTTGTAGGGTCTTAGGGTTTAGGGGGTTTGGGTTTAGGGTTTTATGGTTTAGGGTTTAGGACTGCACCTGTATGTAACCAATTGTGGATATTATCCAACAATCTATATTGGGTTGTGTTTCATATTAAGGGCTATATATAACCATATTATGTGGTCAGGGCTTAGAGGGCAGGGGTCTGGAGTCTGGAGCATGTCTACATGAATATTTCTCAAAATCTGGTCCCCCATGCGCGCAGGGTACCCTTATTATAGGCAGCATTGTCCTCATAACAGGGAATCCCAAAAAAAAAGACAGGTAGACGTATCAGCAATCGTGTCTCAGAGATTTGCAAGAGGCCGTGGCAAGATACGCAGTAGATTCTTTCAAACTTTCTGTTGGAAGGACCGGGTGCCAGGCAACCACATTGCAGCCTTCCATAGCTTCATCGACCAGCACGGAAAGAGCTACAAGAAAGGCCGGCATCTGCAGCGTGCACCTGATAGTGTTTCTGAGGGCGCCTGAAATTTCCTGAGGCTGCGTGTTGTCGATGGGTATGAGGGGCAATGGTGATTTGTGCCTGCTAAGTTTTTTGTTGAGATGATTAACATCCACCAGTCATGCATGTGCCTTGCATACCAATAGCGGGCAAAGACGGATGTCAGCATGCACAGTCAAGACTTCCCTTCTTTGAAATGTTGGAGCTTCCCCCAAAAAAGGGGTTCCTTTTTGGGAGCCCTTATTACGTATTTTGGGATCCATATTGGGGTTCCCCTATGTATGGAGATTTCCATGGTTTTAATCACATGCAGATCATCGAAGCTGAACAGGCATGGGGAGTCTTGCCGGTGGACAGTGATGGGCCTCTATCCTGCTATAGTGGCCCCCGTAGGATCCGTAACAATATAGTTGTTTGAGAGTACTCTTCCCTTGCTTCGTTCCCGAACAACCTGCAAGCTATACTTGCCTCCTGGTCTACTGGCTACACAACTATTGCGATAGTTGACATGACTTATCATCCTTTAGCAGCAGGGCGACCTTGACTGATCCCTAAGTCCTGCAGCATGGAAAGCCTTTGAAGGCCCTAAGGCCTCAACCCTCTGTGCTTCGTCATCCTTAAGGCCATCATTCTAGTGAGGCCGACTAGGGTCACCATTGTTGCTCAGAAGCCCAAGCACAACTAGTATTACCCCGACCGTGACTTATGATTTTTTGACAACTAGCGCCACCATGAAGGAACCCACGAGTACTTCAAGCGCCTGACCATTTTCAGCAACCGCCTTCACCGGGCAGAGGACAGACCGCATGATCATTACAAGTGCACGAGAAACGAGTAATGGAGGGGCCTACGTTATGTAGTGAGAGAAAAGTCTAGGGGTAAGTTACTTGACAACACCAGCAGGATTCTAGCTTATGAAGGGATATTCCTTCTGGTGACTCAGGCTTACTCCTACACAAATCGTGCGCAGAGCTGGGTTTCAGGGCTTAAGGGTTAACGGTTTTCAGCCTTAGGATTAACGTGTAAGGTCAGAACATTGGCTCAAAGTACTGGAGTGCTAGACCTGGTGATGAATCCATGATCAGGATACGCGCCTCCGCTTGATTTTTTCGTCGGCTTTCTGCAACCAAAACTGACAATGACTAAACCACCCAAGCTCCCAAGACACGGCTGAGGGAGTCCTTTGAATAAAGGGCATTTGCTTCAGGCATTGCCTGAAGAACAGGCAGATCACCTTGTCAAAATTTGGTGAAACCTAACGGCGCAGAGGTGGTTCGCTTGGTTCTTCGGGATGTCAGCTTCAGCTGAAAGTTTATGTACTTGCTGCTTTATAATAGTCACAGGATGCCCTGATGCTTCACCACTATCGTCTTCAGGAGTCACTTGATGTATCACTTGTCGTCGGACAAGTCCCGAGAATTTAGCACTTCTGTCTCTCGGGTATTTGAAGTTCCTCGTACCTAACTTCTGCTTATTGATTTACCGGGCAGGGAACACTCAAGTCATAACCAGGTTATACCCTGTGTCCCGATAGCTAAGATTGTAGATGACACTCATATTTCGCAGTATGCAGTACCTACCTACCAGTCCAGTTATTTGAATTCCAGGAACCAATTAAAAAGGCCAAGGTCTACCGAAACCCTCATCCCTCAACCTTGACAACTAAGCCCTAAACCCTAATCCCTAAACCCTGATCCCTAAAGCCTAAACCGGGTTCCAGGGAGCTTTTACATCTTCCGCCTTCAGGCCATCAACGCCCGCCCGGGGCGCCTGTGGACCGCTGGGGTGAGCCCATTGGCCGACCTAACCCCAGAGGAGCTGTGGCTAGTTATATGAGCTATAGTCTAAACCTCCTTCAACGGGTTCTATATGGGATTTCATAGGCGATTATTCTAGGGGTTATTAAGGGGATACTAGGAGTTACCTATATATTGGAGGGTTTGAGGCTGAAGGGTTGGCAGGTATATGTGAATATGTGTGTATATATATGTATATGTGTGTGTGTGTTTATTGAGGCCTTTGCTTATTTATGTATGTATAAGAAGGGGAATTTGGTACCCGAATGGTTCAGGGTGAAGGGTTTAGGGATTGGGGTTCGGGGTTTTGGGTTTATGGTTGGTACTTCGACGAACGGAGGATCAAACGGGAAAACAGATAGAAACTACGTTCATGAAGGGATGTTTATTGGGAATACGTGGGTTTTCGGTGACCCAAACCGCAAGAGTCGGACCCCATCATAGCATGCATATTGCAACACCCCAATCCAATCTAGAAATTCCGCGCCTGGCTTCAACTTATTGCTAGGGGAGGAAGGCTTCAGGCAGCTGGCGACGGCCGACGGGCTGCGGGCGCACTCAGAGGTCACATGAAAGGTCTTGAAGATGATAATGGCCGCGTGCCTTTCTGAGGCCTCATGTCATTCTCTAGGAAGGCTTTGTCTTACGCGGCATACTTCAGTGTACGTCCCGTTTACATTCTCGTTGGCCCCCTTTCTTGGCCCATGCCGCGTGTTGTGTTGACCCAGATCTCGCAGCACCACATGAAATGTGTTTTATAGTTGACAGTTCTGCAAGCATCCTACGTGTCTAGATCTCCCAGTACAAGTTTGTTCAAGAAAGCCGGCCTCTCAGCTGATGATAAAGAACATGCGGTCCATGGGGCATCATGTGGAGGATGTTTACGATTTAACGCTGTGAGGAAGGGTGGCGCATTGGTAGTGGCCAGGTTTAAGAGCAAATAGTGGGGATCCATGCCCTCACTTGTGGCTACTTAGTGGCAGAGAAAAGGGTACCAAAGAGGGCGTGTTGGAAACTACTTTTTGGCCATACCCCGTCCAAGAAAGCTGCTCTTTCCTGCTGCATTCACTGACTGGTGACTTTGGCCCAAACCCGCGACCCAAGAACTGCTGAACCAGAATCAAGTGCCACCGCCGCCCAAAGCAATAGACTGGAGATAGCCAATAGCCTAGTTAAGATTAGCGGTTTAGCGTTTGTGGGGTCATGGTGGAAGTAGTTCCCGTGGGTTGGCTACGTCATGTGTGGGCCTTGAGCCAGTAGAGCTCGTGGTCCGTGTGGCGTTGCTTCAGTTTCTGGCAGACACGCAAGAGTCCAGATGCACAAAGCGTCTGTGTGGTTGCAGTGGGCCACTTCGCAGCATGGCTGGTGCTTAGCACCTGGCATCCTTATCATGGCTGTCTTTTATCACCCTTGCTGGGGCATTGTGATTATGTACTGAGATCAGGATCTGCTTACGTGCGCACAACCTAAGCCTTAAACCCTAAACCGATAAGACTGTAGGTACCCAAAAAAGACAAAACAAGACTAGTCTCCTCCCTTTGAAGCTGGGCTATTTGGGGCGCCATGGTAATTAGGCAACGGTAATCCCCTAGAATTTCCCTATATACTGCTTATACTGGCCCTGCAAAACCCGTATGATGCCTTGTATATCCCAATATTTCCTAGCAGACGCACTACAATACTTGGCCTGTACGTACTCCCTAAGATTCTGATATGTTGCTATTTGCTTACCACAGGGGCTCAGATCACTACAAAAATAATGGTCTAAGATTTTTGCATAATCATAGTAGAGGCTACTTCAAATCGACCTCAGATTGATGTTGATAGTGTTTCCCTAAACCTTAAAACCCCGGACCCCAAAACCCTAAAGCCTGAAACCCTGAACCCCTGTAACCCCAAAGCAACTTCTCCATTCTACTGGACCCTAAATAATGCCTGAAGTCCTGAACTCTACCCCTAAACCCCCAAACCAAAACCCTAAAACCCCTAAAGCCC
Source organism: Symbiodinium pilosum (assembly GCA_905231905.1). Taxonomy (NCBI): domain Eukaryota; class Dinophyceae; order Suessiales; family Symbiodiniaceae; genus Symbiodinium; species Symbiodinium pilosum. Next base: position 53,231 of record CAJNIZ010034258.1, read on the forward strand.
CAAGCCCTAGAGCCCTAAAAGCCTAAACCCCCAAACCATTCTACCCTAAACCCTAAAACTCCTGAAGCCCCAAACCTAAGCCACAGAGCCCTAAAAGCCTAAAAACCCAAACCCTTCCACCCTAAACCCCTAAAACCTAAACCCTATGGCGAGAGGAGCTCAATCAGAAGAAGGGCTGGGCCGGCTTCGCGAGCCCAACGCGAGGAATGGGTACCTAGGCCAGTTTTTTTATTTGAGCTACAGTCAAAACTCCTTAAAGGGGGTTATATGGGGGATGATATGGGGAACTACTATGGGGCTTACTAAGGGGGATACTAGGAGTTTTGACTATAGCTCATTTGGATTTTAGAGTTTAGGGTTTAGGGCCAGGCCAGTTTTTGGGTTTGGATTTTAGAGTTTAGGGTTTGGATTTTAGAGTTTAGGGTTTAGGGCTAGGCCAGTTTTTGGTTTGGATTTTAGGGTTTAGGGTTTAGGGCCAGGCCGCTTTTAGGTTTAGAGTTTAGGGTTTAGGGCCAGGCCGCTTTTAGGCTTGGAGTTTAGAGTTTGGGGTTTAGGGCCAGGCCAGTTTTTGGTTTGGATTTTAGAGTTTAGGGTTCACATTTTGAATTTGGGAGCTAAGGCAACGGTTTTATGTTTAGTTAGGGGCTTAGGCTTGAAATTTGAGACTTGGGAATCAAGAGTTTTTAGTCTGGATTTGATGGTTTAGCCGTAAGACTTGGGATCGAGGGCTTAGGGGTTTTGATTTGGGTTTCAAGATTTCGGCATTGACTTCGGGATTCAGGATTACAGGCTTACTTTGGTAAGAGTGTAATTTGGGTGCGAGGGCTTAGGCTTTACAATGTTCTTCAGGCTGGAACCTCAGCCCTGGGTTAAAAAGGCTGTATAATGCATTGGATGAAGGATTCGGGTTTAGGGTTAAGAGTGTTGATTATCGGTTACGAATTTAGCGCTGTCCGTAAGCAGTCGAGCAGGGACCCTTGCGTTCTGGTTCCAGGATTTCTTCCAGAAATTGCAGCGCAGATCAGGTGTCACCCTTAGTAGCCTGAAGCATGTTTATGGGGGGTTTAGGGTTTAGGGTTTAGGGGGCTGAAAAAAAGGCTTGAATCTAAGGAAGTTTCAGGTAGGTACCTTTCCCCTTAGAAACTTGAAATAGTCCTTACACAGTCCTAATATCCCCACAGAAGCCTTATACAGGCCTTACGTAAGGGTACCCACCAGGTAACCACCCGCCTGAAAACTCCCTTAATTGAATGCCAAAAAGAAAGCAGGAAGAGGAAGACTGGGGTTGTCGAGATGTCCCATGCTTATATGCCCCCAAACCCTTCCTTGGCCAACTATAGCAGGTGGTTCGAGCGGCTGCGACCTCTGCCGATGTAAGCGGATGAAAAACGTCAACTTCTTCTGGTCTTCAACACTAATGGTATGCTGATTTCCGTTAGACTGTTACCTTGTTCTTTTGAGGCACTCCGACTTGTGGTTTTTATTGTCCTGTAAACTCTGAAATTCTTAGACGTGCCGTCCTTGGAGCAAAGGCCGCGGCGTGAGAAGCAGCGTGTCCCTTCTGGAGTTGGAGAAGCTTCCAGAGCAGCTACCCGGCTTTACAGGACTTTCTGTACATGAGAGTTGCCTCATGAGATATCTGCAAGGATCCTTTCCACATATATGTATATATATATGCCATATATACATATATATGTATGTGTATATCTTATACATACGCATAGGTACATCACAGGAGTTTGGGACTTTGGGATTGGGAAGTTTCAGGGCAGCGCATGGCTCAAAATGAGGGTACCTTGACTGACCCTGGAAATCTGAAGAAATAAGTCTAAACCCAGATCGCTCTGGAGAATGACAGAGGACTGGGTGTCTGTTAAGGAATTTGATTTAAGTTACTATGTTGTGGGAACCCTATGACTAGTTATATATTCACCCATTTTCGTATCTTAAATTAAGTTCCTAAACTGCAACCCAGTCTCAGATGTGCTAGAACATGAGTGTCGGAGCAGACAGCAACTACCATTCGACACTGGTTCAAATTGTTAGCAATTGTAGATTGAATGGCATCTCCTGACATGAAAACCAACGAAGCTTAACCATAGGGTGTCAAGGAAGCTATGTTGTGAGGTAAGCATACGGTGGCGAATTTCTCGAGGCAGGACATGCCATAAGGCCAAAATAACATAACACCAAAACCCAGCCACCTCACCCCCGATAACAAGACGATCTCCCAGAACCCTAAACCCTAACCCTGGCGGTTTAGGGTTGCAAAGGGTTAACCCTAAACCCTAACCCCTAAACCCTAGAGGTTTGGGATCCTGACTCATGCTTATAGTCATAGTAATAGCAATAGAAATAGTAATAGCAATAGTAATAGGAATAGTAAGAATAATAGTAGTAGTAATCCTAAACCCAGAACCCTTGATAGTAGTAGTTATCAGCCATGCCTCAATGCTGTTCTCATTGGCCACGGCTGCCCAGAAGCTTGGCTTCCACTCCGCCTTCCTCAGCCCTCCCCGCAACGGGATATCTCCAAAAAAAAGATCCTGGGCCCAACTCCTACATTCCAGAACCTAAACCAGGAATCCTATCGGATAATCCCCAAGTTCAGATTGTGAACTAAAACCCTAAAATCTCATGGCCCTAAACCCTACATTCAGCCCTAAACCCTAAAAACCTCAAGCCCTAAACCCTAAACCCCTAAACCCAGAGCCATTAAGCTCTAGGTTCCTGAATTGGACCAAGCTTTCCATCATGAAGGGCAAGGAGCAGGGATGGGTTTTTAGAGGTTTAGGGTTTAGGGACGAGGGTTTAGGGATGAGGGTTTTCTGTTGAAAGTATGTTTGAGGATAGAGGTTTCAAGGCATTGGGGATTCAGCATGATCTTATCTAGGAGCTTCAAGCCCTTTAAAAATGGTCCGCACTAGAAGGATCCTTATGAATGGCACCTCCAATCTTGAGCATACCCCTCAGCAACAGCGGGAGTAGCATCACACTCTCAGTCGCAGCAACAGTCGGAACATGATCAAGCATCGGCACTCATGCTATCATAGCACTACTCTTGACGACAGGCCATTGCATGGCCAAAATCTAGCATTCCCTTTATCTTGCCCACTGCTCTTGAGGACCAAGGCGGTTGTGGTTCCTGCTGGGCAGTGACGGCGTCGACTGTCCTGGAGGCTGTCACTGCTTAGGGCGAACTCTGGACAGTCTCCTCTGGAAACCGCAGGAACAGAACTCAGAAGATGATTCCTGATTATGTAACTGCATTTTCTCATACATAACTCAGACTGTTGGTAGGGGCCTGTCACGTAGTTGACGGTGGGATTGTCGGCAAGGCCGTATTCGATTTCATTGGCAGGCGCATAGCTACCGTTCTAAGAGAATCCCTCATGCGGCGCTGTGGGTCACCCTGATGCAGTGCCATATATATATATATATATGTATGCACACATAAAGTTACACTCTTCCTTCATCCAGTTCACTCTATGACTCTGTGCGCGCCACATGCTCTCCACTTGGTCCCCAGCTATCGTCTCGTCTTCTCGTTCTTCTGTATTTCGGCGGGCGACGGCATCTTAGTATTCTCTCATTTAAATTCAGGTTAAGCCACACATGTGGGGTTCTCCGGTCCTTTAACTAGATGTTTATGATGGCAAAACCCTAAGTGATTGTCAAAACAAATGTTTTTATTATGGGTCTAAGGACATTACTGGTTAGCCGCAACAGAGAGGACTTCGGTAGCCCAATCCCCTAAGTAAGGCCCCGACATCTATCATATGACGGAAACGGGATCCGAATTGTGGGTTGGGGTTGCCAAGGTCCCCTTATTGTAATTAGAACCTTGAGGCAGAAAGTTGGGGCGAGTAGTTGGGCCCAGCGCGAGCAGGTAACTTCGTACTCCCCAAGACTCTGAAGAGGCCCTGGGGTTCGTTAAGTCCTGCCGCATTCTGAGGTCGCAAGGGAAATGTAGGATGAGCGGTGAGATTTCTAGGGTGCAGGATTGAGGGTAGCGAGCTAGCCCAGTGCTGAGCGAGATACTGGCCAGCATGGGCAAACACGTAGGCCTAGGCGGTGCTGGAGCCTGTCTAGCAGAAGAGAGTTTGAGTATCTATCTTCCATCGGCCGTAAACTCTACACCTTCACCCCTAAACCCCAGAGCACGAGCCCGCCCCGTTCCTCATGCAAGAGGCCCATCGAGAGATCTACAAGCACAAGACAGAGCCCCTCTCAGCGCAACAGCTGGTAAACTGCGTGCAAAACCCAAGGACTGAACTGGGAGCAGGTTTGGGTTACGAGGGTCTTACTTGGAGGGACACGGGTTAATAAGGGGGATAACTAGGGTTATTCGATGGGTTATAAGGGTTATAAACTACTTGAGAAGGCCCTTGACCTTCCAACTAGGTCCAGGGTTCAGGTTAGGCTTCATTTCTATTGGGTATTAGGTTATGGCTCAGAGTGTAGGGTCTAAATTTGAAAGTTGATGTTGAGCAGGTTTAGGGTTCTGGCTTTCGTGTCGCAAGCTGCGGCACAGGGCTTGGGTTTAGGGTCTTAATTTGGGCGGTTTAGCCTGGCCAAGCCATCTCAAAATGGTTATCAACAGTGTTGCTTTGGCATTTTTTCACGGCTTAGCTAGGGACCCAAACCAACAGAATTCCCCGAACAGACTTCTATGACATTCGCCCTTGTCAGGTGATACTCCTCTCAGGTCCCTACATGGCAGTTTCCAAAAGCAGGGGTCCTAGTATAGGAGTATAAATCCCAATATACTGGAACTGCGTATTATGGACTCCCAAGCAAGGATCCCTAATGTTTTGAAGCCTTCATATTTATACTTTTAGGTGCTTTGTTTCAAGCTGCAAGGTTTGCCGCTGCCTCAGGAGTTGGAAAAGCTCACGAGCTCGCAGCCTTTGAAACCTTCTCGCCCACTGATCGAAACCCACTGGCAAATCGAACGAAATGCTAAAAAGCGTACAAGAAAGGCCTTAAGAAGCGCACTAGTTTTTGTAGCTGCTGATGTACTTCTTCACGCGCGTGATCCTTCATTGTTGCAACGAGGGGTTGGGGGACCCCTAACTCTAGATATGCCTAAGTTTTAATGGTGCAAGCTTACACAGGGTATATTCTCAACCGTAGTGTGGACCTTGTAGGGCAACCTTTAAAAAAGTCATCTTCCTACAGAGATGCAAAAGGTAAGACCTCGACTTGGGTTTCCTACGTGTTTCGATTATCGAGACTGCTACTGGGTTGCCTTGCCACCTGGAGAGGGTGGGGTACTTGCCCATTTCCATTTTGTGGGCCCCGAAAAATGTTCTTCGAGGCAGCTGTTTGAAACCCCTTCTTAAGGTGTTTCGGCTTTGGAGTCCTGACAGAGTCCAGATCATCCACAATCAGAACTCTAAGACTTCAGGGAGCCTCATCGACGACGCCCATGTTTCACTTTCTGCTCACCCATATCTTAGGTGGTGAGGGCCTAGTGAAAAGTGGTCCAAGAATCCAAGGATCTTGATAAATGAGCCGGGCATTGACACATGCTGATGTTGTGCAGATCCCAATAGGTTTCCTGCCTAACCCTAAACTGTTAAACCCCCAAACCTTTAAACCCGTGACCCTAAACCCTTGACCCCCTAAACCCTGAAACCCCTAAACCCTTGACCCTCTAAACCCCGAACCCCTAAACCCTGAACCCCTAAACCCTGAACCCCTAAACCCCTGACCCCCCAAACCTTTGAACCCCTAAACCCGAAACCCAAACGGAGGAACTGCGGCGGAACCGGGGGCTGCAAAGGCGCAACAGTTGAGCTAGCAATGGCCTACACGATGAAGCAGCTGGGACATAACTTTGGGACTTCCCCATGTGGGGGTTTCCCAAAATTAGGGGTACCCCAAATTTTGGGTCTATATTGGGGTTCCCCCATTTTGGGAAACTGTCATGTGAGCTAAGGATTTAGGGTTAGGATTTTCGGTTTAAGGCTAGGGCGAAAACTCCTTAAAGGGGCTTATATAGGGAAGTACTATAGGGCTTTGGAGGTTCCTATACTCAGTGGGATTTCTGTGGAATTTTATCATTTCATAGCCTGTGGGGTTCATATTAAAGGAGCTGAAAGCTCAACTTTCTGCTGGGGGATTAAAGAGCAGCCAAGTATACCCTGAACGCTAAACCTAAACCTAAACCCTAAACCCCAACCCCAAGTAAGAATTAATCAGCCGGGAAGGTCTCTCCTCATAGATCAGCTCACGCAATCTTGGTAGTTTGGCGTCGCTGGCGTGAAACTAGGAGGCTTCAATGGTATTAATCACGATATGTCGTATACCCACTCTTGGCACCTCGTTCTTGGGCAAGTCTCTCCCGTGTTTCTGGGGAAATGGTTGGGGTCCCATGGTTTGAGCCTCTTTAAGGGGACGCCACGGATCGACTCGGCAGTCCGCATAGGTACGTTTCCAGATAGCTGGTCGAAATGGGGCGAGACGATAGCAATAGCGAAGAAATGATGAGGCGGATCACGAAGTCTGCGGATCACGATCTCATTGCATCTCATAGACCCACCAACTGAGACCCGGATGCAACAGAGACTTCGGAGGAAAAACCACATGGTGGGCCCAGGGCCATTCAATTTCTACCGTATGCTTCGGCCTCCTAATCCCAAAAGATCCTTCTCAACCCTGGACCCTAAAGCCTAAACCCCAAGCTCCTAAACCTTAATCCCTGAACCCTAAACCCTCAAGTGCTAACCTGCTTCCAAGGCACGGCCTGGCAACTGAGGCTCAGGTGCCATATCACGGAACTGACCAGGAGCTCCTTTCTGGAGGGCTAAGGGTGAAGGTGTGGGAACTATGTGAGCTATAGTCCAAACTCCTTAAAGGGGGTAATATAGGGGATTATATAGGGGACGACTATAGGGGTTATTAAGGGGGATACTAGGAGTTTAGACTATAGCTCATGTGGGGTTGGGAAGAGTCGGACTTCAAGATCTGAAGCTTACGTGAGGTTACAAGCCCAAGGTGCACTGAGATCTTGCTCTCCCCATCTGTGCTGCACAGTCATGCTTTGCAAAGCCGTTTGCGAAGGCATTCTGCCTGAGAGACAAAAACACACAACAAAGCTCTTCTGGAGTCAGTAGGGTTCGTACCCGCATCCCAATTACGGGCAAGAAGAACGAGTCTATGGCTCACGTATCTTCAGGATGCTTGGATACTGACTCATGATCCCCCGGATAGCCGAATTCCATGTGTGTCCTGTAGCTTGCAGTGTTCACGGTCCCCATTTTGGCACACAGGGGTCAGGAATCCTCAGCACCAAACCCAAACCGGTAAGAAGGAACTCAAGTCCTCCCATGAGACCCGGCTACGTTGGCTCTTTTGGGTGTGGGGTTAGGATGGTTTATATACGCTTATTGTGCCAGTTTCCAAACATCAGATGCCAGAAATGCAAGCCCCAGCTGGTGGGAAATCTTAGATTGGGTCGGTATCTCAAGATCGAGGTACCCTCGTGCACTTACGATGCATGGGGATCATACAATAACAACAGCATGAGAAAGAGGAAGTAGCTCCACAAAACACATTTTCTGGGCTCCCTAACAGGGCCCCTACTTCTGGAGAGACCGCATGTCATGCTGCGCGGTCAGGACTGCAAAAGTGGTGCGGTAGCCGCCCTTCAGCTGACCGATGAGGCGATGGGTATTCTCATAACCCAGGTACTCCTTGTCCCTTTGCCAACTCGTTTCGAGAGAGCTCTTGTGTTGAAAGCTGGCGGCTCAAAAGTGCTGAGGCTGTATTTGGTCAATCCAAAATTCTCGAGTATGACTTGCTAGGCTCCCTGCAACCAGCCTTTCAGCGTCTCCGTCCATTGGGATGTGCCGCGACTTTCCTGCTTTGTACATGGATGGTGGAGGGGCAATTCCTATACTCCTTTCGAGTACTGAGAATTCAGATGGTGTGCGAAGATAGTACCTGAGTTGCACAGATCTTTCACGAATAGTCTCAATCTCAACATGTTACTGCTACTTTAGGAAGTAGATGCCAGAGAATTACGTGTTGATTTCTGCGCCTGGGAGAGCTTCACTGGCCCGTACGCAGATTGTGCGTGATATGCTTTTGGATGAAAAAATTCGTGTGGGTTGCTGGCACCTCCGGTGGTACTGCGCCAAGTGTTTAATTGAAGCCACTAGATGAAAGTTTCCACAAAGAGGAGACCCCAATATAGACCCCAAAATATATCAATCCGTATGATAGGGAACCCCAAATAGGTACCCCTAATGTTGGAAAGCTCGAAACCCTATATACCCTTATGTAACACCTATATCCCCTTCTTCGGAAGACTCCCAGATCATTTGATGAGCAAGCTTTTCGCTGTTACCGACATCCTCGAGCCGCAAGTTTCCCCCAACCTTGCTGTTTGCAGTCTCACTGCGCTGAACGCCGCTCTTGAACCCTGGGAAACCTTCCAAGACCGTGCCAGAAACCACACTAAAACTACTAAAGCAAATGGCAAGCCTACTACAATCGCATCAAACACCTGATGCCTAAACAAGCTTGCTACAGCATCTCCAATAGTCCCAATCCCCGATCCCGAAGAGGATGACTTGGCAGACGCCGGAACCCGCCATGCAGAGGTAGGCTTCTAGGGCTTTGCCGGTTAAGCCGTGCAAGGCTGAGGATTTTGACTTAGTGATACGTAGTGCTTGTGTTTTTGGCTGGTCCCGTGTGCGTAGGCTTCGGGGTCGACGTGGCATGACGTGGCTAGCATCAACTTGCCTTTGGGCTTGTGGTGGTTTAGGCTTTTCCTGTCGAGGGTTCTCTGTAATACGCCTCAAGTGTTGCAGGTATCTGGTAGCCGATGTTCGGGTACGAGTGCAACAGATCAATCATTGCAAAAACGGCTGTCGCAATTCACCCATTACTTGGAGGGTCAGGGGGACTGAGTAAGTAGGTTAGCAACCCCCAGATCCATACAGTCACCCTAGCTATCCCCCTTATTAACCTAGTTACTAACCCGCCCTGACCCTCCAAGTAGCGACCCAGGCAGGTTGCATCCTAGGAGTAGCAGTAGCTGTAACAGGAGGCGGGATGGTAGTACCATCGTTGTAGTGGCAGCAGCAGTAGAGGCGGGCAATTGTACCGCTGCTGCTACTACTACCACCACTACCACTACTTCTTCTTGTTTTATTACTACTACTAATATAAGCATTTAGCAGCAGCAAAGTTTCGAATCGCTACTAGCAGCAGCAAAGTTCGAATCGTTACTCAAACAGGGAGACGCAGACCTGCAGCATTTGATTCTGTGGCACCAAATGCCAGGGTTCCGTTCGCAGGGGCACTGCACCCGACTCCTTGTTTCGAGGTCCTTCCTGACACCCCCCCCAAAAAAAAAAAAAAACGCATCGGTTGATGGCTTTTGCAAGAAGAGTCTAGAGTCGCAGAGCGCTGCTAGAGCTTGAAACAGTTTCCAAGGGCTGCATACAGTAAGCTCTTCAGGCAAAAGCATTTGGTAGTTTCTATAAACAGGGGGACCGCAATATAGACCCCAAAATACTATAGTCCTGTTAACAGGGACCCCCAAAAGTACCCCTAATTTCGGAAAACTCCAAACCCTATGTACCCCTATGTAACCCCTATATCCCTTTTAGAAGTTACCCCCAATTTTGGAAAACGCCGACATCAGACACACCTAGCAACAGTCAGGACGGATTGCACCAAAACCCGTATGCCACCTGTCGGTTCTGTTTTGTAAGGCTTTGTCAAGGGGTTTATAAATGTATATTTGTCCAGTATCTAAGGTTTAGGGTTAGGGTTTAGGGTCTATGTGAGCAAGAGTCTAAACTCCTTAAAGGGATGTAGCCGTCTCACCCTAAACCCTGTAACCCTAAACCGTTTTTGTCAAAATATGTTCTGCTAAGTCAGCCACAAAAGCTTCACCCCAAACCACACACCTTGCTCTAAAGCGTGCGTTCAAATCTTGAACATAGAAACAAAACGTAGTTAAGGGTTCAGGATGGGAAGCAAGAATGAAGCCACACCTCTGATATTGCAGGAAGACTCCAAGGGCCTCCTGACCCTTGGAATGTACAGCTGCTCGGCATTGGTTGGTGTTGACTGGTTGGCATATGGAAACTGAGTGTATTCACAATGATTCTATGTGAGGTAATTACAGTTTTTCTGATCCTTGAGAGTGCATATAGGCTTTTCTGTAAAGATGGAGTGTCCTTTTGGGAGAGTCACAAGCAGAAATCATGTACCGGTACGTCAAGGCCGCAAAAAAGTAGATTGATATAGAGAAACTCCGCATTAATTTAGGAGATCCACTACGCGCAGTGAAATCTTTGAAGCTGTAGCTGCGCATAGGGACAAAGGAGATTTCACAACCAAACAAGCATACTTAAACATGAAAGGGGTGCCAATCGACTGTCATAGCCGTAGTCTGAAACAAGTTCCTACATGATCAATCCAAGGATGGGGGTCTTCGTTCTTGAGCTCTAGGGCTTACGGTCATCAAGGTTTTTGTGTTGTCGCCAGCTTGCTTGCAGAACCTGATCATGAGCAGCTTGCTTTAAAAAAACGGGTAGCTTTGAGGTCTGCTGATCTCGTTTTCCTTTCCACTTCTGATCTGTATGCTAGGTAACTATCAAAGCTGAGAAGTTGTAGCCGAGGCTGGGAGAAGCTGCCAGAAAACGATGCTCTGCCAGCAATGCTCGTCATGAGGATCAGGCTACAACCCTAAACCCCCAAGAACGTGGCCATCAGATTTAGGATGTGTTGTCCTTCAGCATGGGAAGCGTTGCAGGTTGTAGCATTTGCGGGATCCTCACCTCTGTACTCCTACTAGAAAGTTTGTTACCGTACTTATACCGTAGAGATGTGCGTTACTAAGGATGTTCCCTAGCTCCTTACACAACAACGATATCGGAGATCGGCGTGCCGGCATGATAGAAAGGCCCAGGTTCTAAAAAGTGTGAGCATTCAAGCATGGAGAATTTCGAGATGTCCATTGTGGTCATAGGCTTCTTTGCCTTCATGCCCAGGGGCTGCAAGAAATCGGAACGAGATTTCTGCCATAAAGATCCAAACATGGTTTGGGAGCATGGCCTCTGTTACCTTGCGAATGCTCGCAGATGCAACAGGAGAGCTTCCAGATGGGGACAGGGAGGCACTTACCGAAAAAATGTGACTATCTAGCAACAAAGATATTTGCCCCAAGGGTAAGGATTCAGGTCACAAGAGGGAACTGAGAACCGTCAAGTGCCTCAAATTCAAATCTTTTATTTGGAGTTGCACATAGCAGGCATACAAGATATAATCGCTGTACGACTGCATCTACACCCCGAAACACTTATGGGGGGGTTTCCCAAAGTTAAGGGTACATTTTGGGTGTGGTCCCTATAAGAACAGTTAAAATATTTTGGATCCTAAATCGGGAAAACCCCGCATACTGTCCTTGCCAAAAGCCACATACACCCTAAATCTTTAAAGCAATGAAACTTATACCAGCACACTTCAAGCCTCTCTTCGACCCTTAGACCCTTAACTTTTGGGATTCTCCCTATATTACTATTACAGGCACCTAAAAGTTAACCTTTAGTAGGGATGTGATCTCCCAAAGCACTATAGTCCTTCTTACAGGGAGCCCCAAAGAGCTACCCCTAGCTTTGGGAAAACCCCCATTCTTTTCTAATTTCAGCTCAGGAGTACCTTCCCTTGATGCGTGCATTGTATCATCATGGTCCGGTTGCCGTGTCCGTCAGTGCCAACAGTTGGGATCTGTACATGCCGCTGGACTGCAGAGAAGCTTGCCGGGGGCTAGTGGGGACTCTAGGATGTAAGATATTGTCTTAGGAATATATAGGAATTGTATTTCTGTATTCCCTACTCATCACCAGTAAGGAAGTCACACGGGAGTTGTTCAATGTGATCTCTACCTACTCCCTATGACGACCCCTGATGCCTTTTGATGATTATACAAGTCCCATAAATACTCCAGTCTAAGCTCCCAAAAAAGGATTACTTATATAGGGGATTACTATAGGGGTTATAAAGGGGGATACTCGGAGTTTAGACTATGGCTCATATATGATCAAGATGAGGATCTCCCTTCAAGATTACTCCTTGCTTGGGGGAACCTTCGCCTGCTGAAGCCTTGTTTAGGGTTTAGGCAAAAGGGTTAAGGGTTAGATTATATTACGGCACCTACTATCTAGGAGTACCAAAAGAGGACCCTAATTTTGGGAACTACCCAGATGGATGGTTCTTGCACAAGTCTTCCACAATCCACAAATATCCCTGGGGTCCCAGGGGGGTCCCCCAGTTCTCGAGAACGCTTCATGGGGACTGCTACCCTACGCCCCCAACTTGGAACCAGTAGCAAGCAAGGTCATGAAGAACAGGCGAAAGCAAGCCCCAGAGGCATACAGGCTCTTCCCAAAAGCAAACAGGCACCATGAGTTTAGGGTTAGGGTTTGGGGGCGCCATGAGAGTAGTCTTACGTACTCCCATTCGTTTGTCGCAGGCGTACAGTTTGTAGAAGGAGGGAGGGGGGCATTTGAGCAGAAGTGATTCCCGGAGCCATTGGAATCAGGTATTAGAAAAGGCATTGCGTACTCAGGGAGCGACGATGAAAGCCGAGGATAGGATAGGTAAACTTAGCGAAAAGGTGATCGGGGAATTGGCGTCCACAGCTAAATCACTCGGGGGCAAGATAGAGAGCCTCGAGCACGAAACGGGGAAGCGTGATGAGGAACGCCTCACGGCCATCCAAATGGTCAAATACGAGTTTTCTGGGGCATCACGCAGAAATGAGCGAAGAACGAGCCATGCGCTGGACGAGCTGGCAGCGAAGATGAGAGAGTTCCGAAAGGAACTAGATGAGCGACAGAAAGAGAACAACGCTGCACTGGGGAGGCACCGAGAAGCAATCCGCATTGTGATCACGAAAGTGGATAGGATAATGGCCCAAAATGAAAGGGAGGTTGCTGCGCTCAAGAAAGAATCAGAAGAACAAAGAAAGAGCACTGCAAGACTAAAAGTCATGGTTGATGACAGTGTGGGGGGATTATGGAAGAATATTGGCATGTTACAGGGAGAGTTTGGCTACGAAGTGGAGGCCATCCGAAAAGACTTGGGGAAAATCCGTGACGAAAACAGGAAACTCCAAGACTTGGAGCAGAGGCTCAAGATATTTAAAAAGGAGCATGCTGATCGGGGGATTCAGTACGAACGCCGGATAGAGGGTTTTGCATAGGGGCGAGCCGCTACCCAGAGGCTAAAACCGGGGAAACTTTGCTTGCGCCCGCCATCTTATGCAGGGCAAGGGACGAGGAAGCCGTGAGCGGCCAAAAAGGTCACTCGGGCCGAGATGCTGGACTTGGGCCAGATGTGGGCCAAAATGGCCACTTCTCCCCCAAGTTACCAGTTTCGGGCCGAGATACTGGACTTGGGCCAGATCAGGGCCAATCCCACGGCCTCAAGGGCAAATCGTCCCAGCAAATGACTCCTGAAAGGAAAAAGGGACCACAAGTGACCCAAACCCCCATTTGTACCCTCACAACGGGGGGTTTGGGCCAGAAGACGCCCAGAAGAGGTGTTTTTGACGAATCTCAGGCATTTTTGGGTTTAGGATCGGCCACACAAGGCCCCGCAAGCACGACGGAACATCAGAAAGCTATTGGGGAACCCAAAAACAGCCGAGACGGAGCGGTTTTGGAGACAGAAACGCCCAACAAGGCCCACCTGAACCCTGACTGGGAGCCAAAAGGCTGCCACATCCACGCGGTTTTGGTCGAAGCACCGGTTGGGGATGCACAGCCCGGCCGAAACTGGGAGTCTACAGGCATCTCGGAGAAAATCATTGCAGATACTGTGCTGTCTCAAGAGGCCTGCCTTATCAGGCCTAACACCGGGGGAACTTACTACAAGCACAGCTCGGGGCAAAGCAGCGGCGGGACACAGGGAGACCGCAAAACGGCACAAAAACCGAGACTAAAACGGACAACCATGGCCGACCTGAGCGTGAGATATCTCCCAGCCAGGGTCCTGATGAGGCAAACCCCCCTTCTCGGGCTGGAAAAGCGGGTTTGCCAGGGCCACATTGGGTAGACCCCATTTTGGGCTCCCAGAGCCCAAATCTGGCAGAATTCCCCAAAAAGGATGGAAGTGTGGGCACAGCAAACCCCAGTTTCGGAGCTGGAAATGGGGATTTGCATAGGCCAAATGGGAAGGATCACACGGCGTTGGTTCTAAAACCACAAGAAAAAGGAACTGCTGAGAGTGTAGAAAAGGTGGATTTGATTATTGCACCGGCAAATGGAGACCAGTCAGGCCAAATTCAGGCCACAGAAGGCAGACCACAGAGTCCCATTATTTCCCACACCAAAGCTTTGGGTCGTGGCGCGGCAAGCTCGGAGGCGCTGGTCGCGAGGGGGGATTCCCAAAATTTGGGTGCAGGAAATCTGGGACCACATCGCTCCAAAGGCCGCTTGAATGACCCACAAAAAGGCCGATGAATGAGGAAGTCTTGGCAGTTGGAATGCCAGGAGGGCAGGCAAGGGGAAAGATACCGCAGCGACGAGATGAAGAAGAACAAGGAAAGGACAACGGCGAAAACAAGAGAGGAAAACTGGGGAAACACAGAAAGGGCGACGGCGGAGACGAAAGAGGAAAACCGGGGGGACAAAGCAAAAGAGACGACGGGGAAAACGAACACGAAAGTGACGAGAAAGGGGGAGCCAGCGAAAGAATTCGCCGCGAAGCGACGGTCACGAAGTTAACGGTGAGCGCCTGGAGGGTGAGAACTGACGTTCGTGACAGGGGCTGGCCCGGAGCCACTGTGCAGGAAACCCGAGGGGCTCCTACCCAAGCGCATAGCGCGGGGAGCAACAGGAGAGACCCTGGTGACGACGAGTCCAGGTGTGGCGAAGCAGTAATCGTGAGGGAAATCGGGGCGGCGCCATTCAAGATACTGAATCGGGACGATCATGGCGACGGACTAATGGTAGCCGTGCCCGTGGGCTTCACGGTGCCCGCAAGGAGCCCAGCACTGATGAGGACGTGGATATGCCTGGATAACACTGGGGAAATTCACGCTGAAGTACTCGAAATCGGGGAGTGGTGCAACCAAAACTGCGTGAGAGTTAGCGGCTACGAGCTGGATTATCACGATGGGTCGATCATCGTGTGTGTCAACCACCATGGGAAGAAGAACCTTCACGTAACGACAGAGGAAGCGGCATTCCAGGTTCGGTTCTACCGGGGCAACATGCTATTGCGTCCTAAGCTTTGCCAAGGCCAAGGAACAACGCAACCACCAATGAAGCGAGTAGGCAACAAACGGCTCAGCCGGATGTCAAAGGGGCAAATCCCACTCCCGCGAGGATGTTTGCCGGCCATGCGGGAGAGCAACGCCAATAGTCACCAGGGTGCTGGTGGTAGGGGGGTTGCTCAGTGCCCCAACAACTCAAGGGACACAAGGACGACACCGGCAATGACGAAACACCTGACTTCGAGGAGCTCCTGACCTGCGGAAAGGAAACACCACCACACAAAGGCGTTCGAGTTGCCAAGTACGGGAAGTTGCTTGTGGTGGCTAGGGGAAACGAGCTCTCAGAGGGACCTCGCGTGCGAGTGGCAGACATTCCATGTGGCGAGTCCGAGGGGATTGTAATCCTTCTTCCAGAGAGAAGAGCTCGACCTGGGAGCGTCGAGGCGTGGCGTCATAGGAAGCTACGCGAGCCGAACATTGAAGAACAAGCGAACGTGATGGTCATAGACGAGGCCTGTGAAGCGGCTGAAAACAAGCAGATGCCCATGTTACTCATCAAACCTGAAGGAACCGTCATGTACGCAGGCGCATTTGAGTATCTGGGCAGGGCTCACAAGTTGGGGAAGCCTGTCTACGTCCAGAGAGTGGCCGGGCTAGAAAACAAGAGGCCTGACACCTACAGAGGAATGTACTTCCTGTCCTCTTCTGCTATGGGATTCATCCCAGCCAGCATCATTAGCGGCACCGCGGACACATGGTACTGCCACCAGCCGCAGTGGTTTGACAATGTGAAAGCCGCACTGAAGCGGCTCCGCGAGAGAGATCGAAACATCCTCAACGTGCTACGGATGTTGCGTGTAAGGAAACCCGGTGCATGGCAGTAGGGGGGAGATAGGCAGGGGGACTTTCGAGGCGCGATGAAGGCAAAAGGGAAACGGCCGCAGCCGTCTGCTGGAAGTAGAAGGGAGTGCGAACGGGCTAGGGGCTCTTGAGAAGGGGGGAAAGAAGACAGGCCATGGCCTGATCACGTGACGGCCTGATGCACCGGCGAAAATCCGGGGGCATCCTAAACCCTAGAACATCACGAAGAGGCATAGAGAGTGAAACCGGGTGACAAAGAGACTGAGCCGAGGGAAGACTAGCCGCGAAAAGGAGCATACCGGGGAAGCAAATGAATGAAATTGGGGAATGAAACGGGTATACTGGGGAAGAATTTGTCGAGGAGGAGGACAACTGGGTAATTGGGAGGATCGATGTAAGGGAGCCATAGTTGAAATGCTGATGGAACGCCTCGAGTACTGCGGTTCAGGTGATTCTGTCCCTGCCGTGGGAAAGAACGCTAGTACTGATGCAGGACGACGTGGTGTGACTGGCATCGTGATTCCCTGAGGAGTAAAGAACGGCCGTGTTAGTAGGGTTCGCCCGAAAGCATTGAGACGCCTAGTATTGAAACTCCGCCATGGACGCCTCCGCGCCTGCCAAATGGGGTAACAGCCATGGTCCTGCCGCCGAAACAAGTAGATGCCATGG
>CAJNIZ010034269.1:3355-13384 GCA_905231905.1 Symbiodinium pilosum
GCCAAGTGTAGGAAACACTGGCAGGCGTGGGTCATTTGGCTAAGCGCCGCGTTTTGGCGCGCGTCAACGCCAGACTGGGCCGTTCTTAGTAGGGAATACGGGAATGTGTAGGGCTTAGGGTGACTAGGGAATACGGGGATGTATTCTATGGGGATTATATACGGATTACATTCCTATATTCGCATATATTGCCTACTAAGAACCAGTAAGGAATGGTTTCTTGGTGTTCCGTGTTTCGTTTTCGGCTGTTACGCAGATCGTCACAGGCATATTTCGCGTGCCAGGTGTAGGCTTGCGAGGTCCAGAATTCCACACTCCCCCAAACTGAGATGGAAGTTCAAAACAGCCTACAAGGACTAAGTCTTCTGCAATGGAACCATATCAGCCTCTGCGTTTGTTTGGGGAACGGTGCAGGCACCAGGCCAAGATGATTGTGGAAAGTGAACATAGAATTGTGATACCATCGAACGGCATGATTGTGTAAAGTGCTTGCTACCGCTCTCAATTCTAGATAATCATATGCAAGAAAACTCGGAAAGGAATTGGTCGTTGCTCGCCTTTTAGGTAGTGACTGGCTTGCTTTTCGAACGAGTTCAACAGGGTTGTCCCCGTCATCAAGTGCAGAAATCATTGCCGTTGCCAAGAACCTGGTTGTTTAAAGGGCGGAAAAAGGGCATTTTTTTAAGCACCAACGGGATACATTGTCAGGTTTTGGGTGAATTCCGGGGATGCCCCTTGAAGATTATGGGGAACTCCCGTATCGTGGAGGTCCCGACGGCTCAGGTGGAGGTTGATTGGATCCTGGAAGTCGCGACTACGTTCACGAGTGCCTCAGTGCTGGGCCCAGTTTTGTGTATGTTTTGGAGTGCCATATTATGGAAATTTTCCAAAGTGCTCCCCATACAATCTTTTGTTATTGCATTCTGCTATCTGGCTGACATGGGATTCTTTCAACTTCATAGATCTCGTCCGGTTTTTTGGGTATGGGTGGTAGAAGGCGTGTGTTATCGATTTGAAGATCCTGTAGTTCCTCGAAGGCAGGGTGTCTGCTGTTGAGCTCCCTTTACCACAGACTTTATGAGCCTTTCTTCGAGGAACCCTACGACTTGACACGGCTGGCTTGGCTGGGCGATGCGGCGCTTTTGCTGCAGAGATGTGTAAGGGGATGTGAGCGGAGCGTTTAGATGGCTGGGTTGGGGTTACATGATGCAGGATTAGTGACTTGATGAAGTGTGCTTTGGCAAGGCTTCACACTCCGAGCAGGTATGCTGCTCATTCGGAAAAGTCCGCGGGTGCCGGCAATAGGGTATGGTATCTGCCGAGATCCACATCCTGCCGCATTCTCATTTCACGGCTAAGCTGCTTGATCACTCAAGGAAAAATTCGATGTTTCGAGTTCAGATCATGTATTGTTCAGAAAGTTGAAAACCAACTATATCCAACTATATGTTGGACTCCATAGATATAATGCAGAGTCTTTGCGTATTGCACGGCCCTGCTGACGGACATAAGGGGGACTCGTACTCTTGCAACCCTGCTCCTAGTCAGGTTTGTAGCGTTATAAAAGGGGGTGTATATAGTGGTGAAGGTATCTACGGACATTTTTAATGCTTGGCAGGGTGCCTACGCCAGAAGAAAGATTATCAAGGCATCCTCACAAATTCCAGAATTTCAGGTTTCCCAAAATTAGGGGTCCCCTTGTTGGGGCCCCTAAAGTAAGGATTATAGGCTTTTGGGGGTTTCATATTGTTGTCTCCATGCACGGCTACTACCTGCAGACTCCTGCACACCCTTTAATGCCCTAACTATCTACATCCGTATCAAGCCGTTAAAGAGGCCCAGGAGGCCTAGGTTTGGAGAACCTCCCTAAACCCCGACGCAGATCAGGTTGTCTTTTTGATTGCCACGGCCTGGACGTTGGATGAGGCGCAGAGGGGCGTTTCAGGGTTTCAGGGCTTATGGATGTAGGGTTCTTGGTTTCATCATTGACCATGTGACGGGTGTTTCTTTTGACGTGTCGCTGCTTAGTTGCATGTGTGCCAACTGAGGGTGCCAGTTCACCGTGCCATAGGAGTAGGGCACTCATTATGCCAGACAAAGCTTGGTTAACACCCTCTCAAGAAGTCTGGAAAAGAATCCGGAAAGCACGACAGATGATAAAACGCGTAGACAATCCCCTGAAAAGACTGAACTTCCCACAGTGGAAGCGTCTATTTTGCCCAGCAAAGAGGCTCACATTCCTCTTCAAGAGCGTCAGCGCCGTGTGGCTGCACTGATCTCAAACAGGCCACTGCTTTGCTTCCATATCCTGACGTGGCAGCTGTCACAGGTTTTGCTTTTTTGTTCATGGAATGCTCCTGCCTAGAGCACATGCTGATGCACATGTGCTGTGATTGTCTTTGCAATTGTACTTGTTACTTGCAACTCTTGGGGGTATTATCGCGGCTACATTTGTTTTCCTTGTTGTTATGCAGCCATCTGCCAAGATGTCTGAGTACCGTATGCTGGAGGAGTCCTCATCTTAGTTTGGGAGTTTCTCAAAGCAATCCTTGTTTTCTTTACTCAGGACACCACACAATCAATTTGCAACACCACAAAACATACGTTGAGGGCCCCACGGCAATCTTATTATGAGAATCTTCCCGTCCAGCTAGCTCTCTCCTCATAGAGTCGTCAGGCTGCAAACTCTGAGTTTGTGATTTCCCAAATCTGCAAAGCCAGTAGCCCACGAGGGCTTCAAATAGCAAGCCGCGATCCAACTTCCGCCAACACTAAACCTCAAACTTGTACCGCCTGCCCTCTAGCAAACTGTTCACATGAGAAGGTGCCTTGCTCACATCGCATTGTCGTCGCTGGAGCTGCAGCACTCTTTGGCAACAGGACTCGGTGTTGGCCGGTGGTTGAAGGCTTGAACTTGCTAGCCTTAGATTTAAGTCTCTACGGCGTTTTTGGGAAGTCCTAACAAAAATGTGGAGACTGTGCAGGAAGAGTCCAGTTTTCCAGGGGATTATATCAAGTAAGCGGCTCCGAAAACGATAGGGCCCTAGCCTCAAGTTGAGTTCCACGCCCGGAATACAGGAGCTTGATTGATCCCAAGAACTGTCTTGTCCATTCGAAGCACAATCTAAACAAGAAACCTGTTTAAGTTCTTTCGGCTCCGGAATGTTGTTGCAGGCAGATGACAGGGGTGTTTTGGAGGCTCCCCACACCTCAAATCCGCGAAAACCCAAGCTCTTCTTGCAATCTGCCGCGCTGGACTGGACAGAACCCTTCGGCTCCCGTGGAGCGAAAGTGGTGGCCTTGGGAAAGAAGGCGCTCGGCTCTGTCAGAATCATATGGCATTTTCAACAATTGTGAGCATGTTTGTTGGGATTCCCACCATAGTTAGGGCTGTAGCCTGTCGGGATATGTAACAGGACCCATAATCTGGGAAATGCCCATATGGGAATCTGGATGGCTTACAAGATTTTTTGATTGTCCCATAGCTTCCCACACGTCTGCAATACTCTACGCTTTGGTTTCCATGTAAACACATGGGGCAGTATATGAAGAGGAAAAGGCTGCCTTGAAGCTTGGTTGGCGCCTGAGATACTGTGAATATTTTGCATGCCATGAGCAGACGGTGGCTTCGTTACTGTGACTAACGGCCCTGCGTAACATGAAGAGGTCTGTAGTACATTCGTAAATGCTACCCTCTGCAGGTCTCAAAACGTTGGCCGGGAAGCGGCAAAGTCTCTAAAATTTAGGTGCCATTTCTGTATCGATCAGACACGGAAGACGCCCAGCCCATTAGATATACGAGTTGCATTGGTCGCAGCTCAAATGATGCCCTACCCATTTTTCTGAAGCTTGAAAGTGCCCTTTCACAGGCCCCGGCTGATGCCATGGAAGCCCTGTTGGGCGCGCTGGTGGTTGTGGGACTCCTTCCTTCTCAGCGTGCTGGTTTTGGATTTCTGTTCGGGGCAAGAAGTGGCACCCAATCATGATGTGATTTATGCCTTTGCTGTATGCGTGATTTTTCTTACCTCAAAGGATAGTAGTTTCGTCCTTCTAACCCAAGAATGGGCGAATAGTCCAGGACAATAGGTTGTGTGCACGGGCTTGTGCAGAATTATCAGTACATTCTGCATCAGGTGAGACATCATTTGAGGATGAACCCTTGCTTTCTGTTGAGTTGACTGGTGGCTATGTCTGGGTCAGACGGTCGTGAGCCACTCTAATTTGTTTCTGGGAACACGGCCTGGATAACACTAGTGAAAGTTGCGTGGCAGGCTCCCGAAACAGGGCTTGACAAACCGCCCATACTTCCCCCAGCAAGGTCCCTTGAATAAGCTTATCCTACCTATTTAGCTTGGAACAATCTTTTTGAGGGGAAATTGACGGGGGTAGTATGGGAGATTTAGCGAATTGTTGGTGCAAATCTAGGTTGAAGAGAGAACGACCGTTGAACAACCGGCAGAAATTCGGAGTCTTCAAGATTGCGAAGAAGGACCAGAAACAAAAGCTCACCCAAGCAGAAAACTCGAGAACATCGACAATCAGCCTTGGACACCCGAGTCTCTACACCTCTGAACCCTAAGCCCTGAACCTTTACCTTTGAAAACGCGCGGGTCACGTATATCCTCGAACCTCAAACCCCGAACCCTCAAACCTAAACCCTGAACGCAAAACCCTCTGCACCTTGCCTCCACTTCCTTGGCCTAAGGAGGACTATCAATGGCTGCAAAGCTTCTGCGGAAGCTGCCGTGGTTCGGTTCTCAGGAGTGGGGGAGAGGGTTTGGGGTTTGGGGGTTCACGGTTCGGGGATTGGGATTCAGGATTTGAGGTTGAGGGTTTAACTTTTAGAAGACTTGTTGATGCTTTTTGGTGCAGCTTTTAGGAAACAAGATTGACGAACCAAGTTGTGTGCTTAGGAAGTAACAAGCGTAAGGGTCTCGGAAGCAGAGTAGCCATCCAATATGCTGAAGGAGGTTCTATGCAATGAGCCCTAAACCGCCCTAAACCCGAGACCCCTAAACTCTAAACCCTAAACCTACAGAGGTGACACAGTCTGGTCTTGTTTTGCTGGTTTGCAGAAGAGATTCCAATCTGTTTTATCTTCAGTGCAAGGTGCGAACATGAACCTCCAAAACCAGGTGTATCTCTTCAGAATTGGTATGCAAGCCCTATGGTATCGCTTCACCAAGTTACCTTAGCACGACTGTATACCTTCATCCTAGTCCTAAACCCCAGACCCCCAAGCTCCAACATCGTGGAAGGATGGCCACGGCTTCCAAGTTCCTCTTGGGGCGCCAGAGAGCGAACTTCAGTGGATTGGCTCTGCCATGGATTTCCGGCCGCAGCAAGAAGGGAAATATTGGAGTGATGGTTTAGGATTACTAGGGTTTAGGGTTTAGGATGTAGGGTTACAGGCAGGGTTCACGGGTTAGGGCGGCTAGGTTAGATTTGATCATGGTTTTCTGTTGTTGTACCCTCCAAGCCCCAAAAATCCTGTTCACGGGACGGTGGTCTATCAAGGAAGGATATGCAAGGATGTGGGAGGGCCAAAAATCGCAACTATGCTTGTAGTACCCTAAACCCTAGACCAAGCCCTTACATGTTTTGCATCGTGTCGTTCTTGACGGAGGACGTATGGCTACGTAGGGATCGCTGCATGAAGTGCGTTGGATTCTCAACGGTTCTTACCGGCCAGATCTGCGTGATGACCCGTGATGAATGAACCTCCTTCCATAAAGGCCCTCAAAAGGAAGGGGTCTATTCATCAGGGGTCCACATTAGACTTTTGGGTCAGGCATTTGGCTCAGATTTCTAGGATGAGCATTTCCCACATCAATCCCCTTAAGCCCCAAACTCTAGCTCTCGAATAATGGAGAATCACATGACAAAGAGGGTGGAAGGCAAAATGGAAGCTGGAAGCCCTTCCCCTAAACCCTACTTGAACCCTTCTCAAAACTTGAAACCCCAACTTACATTTCCTTCGCAAGGTGCGTTTCTTCTGCACGGCTTGGCTGCTGAGCGTCCATCCCGAGCTTGGCGTTGACGGCCTCTCAGCGACTTGGATTGATATGGGGCTTCCACAAATTGGGTTGCCCATGCCAATCCCCACATAATATAATCCTGTTTATGGGAGCTCTCAACATGGGACCTCTGATTTGTGCAGTTTTTCATTTAGGCCTGTTCAGACCTATTGAGGCATGTCTAGGGTTCAGGGCTCAGATTCAGGGATTCGGAGCCGGGATTGAATGTTTGGGGCATTGGTTGGGGGCTTCCAGAAGGGAATTCCAGAATTGAACCTCTAAACCCTAAACCCTACAATCCTAAACCCCTCCCCTACAATCCTAAACCCCTCAAAAACGCACTTTTACGGGTTTAGGGTATGGGATTGCGTTTGTCTTTCACCTACATGGGGGTTGGTTTGACTCACCTTCATATTGTCGTTTCTCAAACTGTATGCTGTGTTCTCGCGAAATTCCCATCATATAGTTGTGGAGTAATTAGCAATAGCAACGGTTCCATGTGGGGATGGACTTCCAGTTTGTGGCTTTCAAATACAGACAGATATCTCGTCAGACTGAATGCTGCTCGTATGTAAACCCCAGAGCACTGGGTTGCAGAGCATTGTGAGAGTACCGCATTGAAGTGTCAAGTTTCACTGGGACATCTGCGTGAGCTGTGGTAGTCATGAGTTTTCAGCAAGACACTTTGCCCCAAAAGGTAGGATCCCAACAGAACGATGCTCAAAACTTAGGGCAGTTTTGTCCTCGGCATGCTTGAGTGCAGTGACATTATTCGGGTGATGGCGCAGGCATCATGAGAGATCCTCGTGAAGGATTTTGTATGAGACATTTGCAGGAGTGCTTCTAGCTAACACGGCAGCAGAGCCCCCCCCCTGTAATAGTGGCATAATAAGAACATAAGAGGACCTCTATATAATTCCCTATTATCCCTTATAGTCACTCTTACTGGGTTTGGGGTCCACCTAACTAAGAGGCATCACTTTCCCTGCAGGATCTTCGGACGCAACTGCTGTCCATGCCATGGTCTTGTCCTGTGCATCTTCCCCAAGGCCCGCATCCCTGTGGCGTACAATAGTGATAGCAGTGGCAGGCAACGAACGAATAAGAGTAATGATGGTAAGATAATGATAGTAGTAATAATATCACTAAGAGTAATAGATCATGATAAGAGTAATAGTAGTAATAGCAATAACCAATAAAATAAGAGTAATAACAGTAAGATAATGATAGCTGTGATACTAGTACGAGCATTTGGGGGAGGATCAATGCCGTTTTTCCATTTTTTAGGCCTTGAGGTAGGGTATGCTGATGTTCCAAGTGTTCATTTCTCTTTAAGAAAGGACCGGGCAAAGCCGCAAGGGTTGGCACCATAACCCGCTTCAACCCTAACCGCAAGCTAAGCCCGAAGCCCATCACTCAAGTTCAGCGATTAGGGTTAAACCCACACTCTAAACCCTACACCCTCGACAAAAACGATTGCTGCATTCGAGAGAGGCCTCCGGCTTGGGGAGCTTGCAGGCAGGGAGACTTCCTGTGGGAGGTTTCTGAGGATTCTGGGTTGAACCCCATATTCATGAACGAACTGTTCTGCTGGAAGTGTTGCAGACGTCAGCACCAGTGCAGGCAGATGAGAGTCAGCATCAACTGTGTAAATGTGAATGGCTGATGTGTGGCTCCAGGCATCTAGATCAGGCTGCTAACCTTGCGGAACAGAGTGTCATCGAGTTGGTCCTTGACCGGGTGCTTGGCGCACTTGGCAGGCTGCAAGATGTGGTTCCGGGTTCGTGGGAACATCATCTGCCCGACTTTGTTCCGTGGACGGCAAGGCCTGCGCCGTCCACCTTCCAAGAGTTGGAGGCGGACAGGGTGGACAACCTCTCAATTGCCGCTGCTTGCGACCCTGTGCCACATTTGCTGGCAGAAGTGCAAGATGTGGTGACACGTGCAGAGTCCATGTTTCAAACTGCCCCTTGCGACTTGGCGAGCTTTGAGGGGTTTTCGGCAGGAGCACGGAAGGAGTACGCGAAGCTGATCGCTTTGCAGTTGCGCTGTGGAAAGCTCGGCTTGGCAAGGTCGTGTGCTGGTGGCGGTACCTCCTTCACTGTGGGGAAGCCTGGTGGCAATCGCCTTCGTGAAGTGTGGCATGGGAGACGCGTGTCACAAGCTGCGCAGACACCACCCGCGCCGCGACACCTTGCTTCCCCAACTGCTCTCTCCTTTCTGGAGTGCTCCAAGGACCGACCTCTACGTGTCAGCAAGCGGGATGCTTCCTGCTGGTTCGACCAGCTAGCACTCCCTTCTTCTCTGCGACAGTACATGGCAAAGCCGCCCATCTCCACTGATGAGCTGGTCAAGGCCGGTATGTCGTGCCAAGAGCAGCTTCTTTACATGGAGACTGGACATGACTGGTGCGAGGGACAGCTTTTTCCGGTTCATCACGTGTGGCCGATGGGCTTTGCTTGGTCCTCTTACATCGCTCAAGAGGTCATGCTCATGATCTGCAACAGGGCTGGAATCCAGGAAGGTTCTTTGCTTGCTTGCGATTGTGAGACACCTAGCTCTTTCAGGTCCGTGGCAGCAGTGGCAACGGATGATGTGATGTTCTTCAGCAACGCTGGGCCTGGTGTCACTCTTCAAGCAGCACGTGCTTTTGATGATGAGATGACAGCTCAAGGTGCGCTCCGCAATGCCAAGAAGGATGTCAATGACCAGCTAAGTGCTACATGCGTGGGCGTGGATTTGGTGAGTGGGTGTTACCTGGACATTCCAGCTGGCAGGTTGCTTGCCCTGCTCCTAACCTTCCTGTTCCTGCACGCGCAAGGTCGTGCCTCGCCCAAGCAGGTGCACCAACTGCCATCTACAAGTTCGTTTGTGACAAGGATGATGCTACAGTTGTAGGGATTCCGCCAAGTGTTCTTGCAGAACTGGCGTGCAGCCTTTGCCTGGGAGTTTTCTGGCGCTGTGATTTGACACGACCTTTTCTTCCATTGCTCGCTGCAACCGATGCCAGCACTGAGTTTGGCTTCGGTGCTTCTGTGCTCCGGGCTCCAGTTTCGTTGGTGCGCCGAGTAGCGCGCTGGGCTGAAAAGCAGGGAGCATACGTCATCATGGATGGGGGCTCAGCCGCGAAGTCCCGCCTTGGGCCATGTCATCGTTTAGATGTCCGTCTTGATGAGTTCTCAGACATTTTCAGCGTGCGCAAGAAGTTTCCTGGCCACATCAATGCCCTAGAGGGTGAGGCATTCGTGCTTTTCTTGCGATGGTTACTCCGCAGTCGCAAGCACCATGGCAAACGGGTGGTGGTTTTGTTGGACTCAGCGGTGTGGCTTGGCGCTGCAGCCAAAGGACGTTCATCATCCCAGCTGAACAGGCTCCTGCGCAAAGTGGCGGCACTCACTTTGGCTGGAAATCTTCAGCTGCACCTCATCTTGGTGCCTTCAGCGGAAAATCCTTCAGACGCTCCCTCGAGGGGTGTGCGACGGCGTCGGAGGAAGTGAAGGCTTGGGGGTTGACCTGCTTGACTAAGCATGACGTGCATCCTGCCTCCGGCCTGACCTTCAAGAAGTTTTTTGAATTTGTTTGGTTTATTTAGGTAACCCCTTTCGGGAACTGCGTGCACTCGGTTCTTGGCACCCGGGCACTTTGCGGTGGAGAGCTGCAGATGGCAGCGCTTCAGTCCGACAAGCTGCTGGAAGAGGCTTGGTGCTGGTGCCAACAACTCGGGTCACTACGAGTCGGCTCCGCTCGTGGGCTTCTGGTTTCTCGCGTGTCCTCCATGTATTCTGACATGACCGCAACAGCCAGATTCATTTAATTTGCGGCCGCGTATGCTGTGCTTCCGCAGCCAGTGCCGGTGGGTGGGTTTTTGTCTGGAGCATGAGAGCCGACTGTTGCTGTAAGCACAGCAGGCTCAGGACAGGAGTGCTCTTGCAAATTTTCTACTTCACCGGCAGTTCCCTCAGCATCCGTCCAAAACTTCAGAGGCTGGGTCGAGAAGTGCAGGCTCATGAAT
>CAJNIZ010034269.1:13484-70005 GCA_905231905.1 Symbiodinium pilosum
GGTCGAGAAGTGCAGGCTCATGAATTAAGGTTTTCGGTTTGGGGGCACGGAGTTCAGGGTCTAGGGTTTAGGCGGATTGGCAACATCCTGCCCAACTCCCAAGTATGATGAATGCAGGGTCTAGCCCATCAACAGTATGTATGTTCCTAAATGCTAGAGTTCCGCTTATATGGATCCCGCAGAAGGACTGCCAACTTGTAGAAGGTTTAACATGGATTCATGGACTTCTTCTGGCGGGGTCATGCGGAAATCTAAGATTGAGGGTTGAGGTGTTTGAGTTTCGGGATTTTTTGCAGGAATATTCTTGTTTTCAGAGCAACAATGAGGGTACACCAGTCTATGGTGCCAAACTAAACAGGCTCTAAATTTGCTTAGTGTCCCACGCAGCCGCACACAGATTAGCTTCAAATCCCACGCAACAAGCTCGGGTGGAGAGACGCAGGGGTCTGAGTAGGGATTTGGACTTCTTTCTTTGGTTTTGAGTTTAGGTTTTGGGTGTAAGATTAAGGGCTTAAAAGGATTTGAGTTTAGTTTTCTATTCTAAGTTTTTTTGGGATGATTGGCGGCTTTCTACAATCCTTTCATCAAGCAGACCACCAAACCTTAAATCCTGAATTGCTAAGTCTGTACAGTCTCCCGATATGGAATCGAGATGACCATGTGTGTCTGTACTTCACCACGCGCCCAGAAACCCTGAAAGCAAAGACCCTAAACCCCAAACCTTAAACTCTAAAGCCTGAATCCTCGACAGCCAGGTGGGAAAGGAAGTCGCTAACAACCTTCTAGAATCCCAGTTTCCCTTTCATGTTTCCATTTGATTCTTCATTATTGGGGTAAAATCCTCAAACCCTAGATAGTAGTTTTCATTGTCCTTTCCGTGGCTATGTATCCCTATACCATCCCTACTTACTGGACCTGAATAGAGTCTCCTGGGCCAGGTCGAGACGGCAGTGGCGCTCTCGAGACTGACATGATGGACTGATGGGTTTACAGTTTGGGCATTTGGGGGTTTAGGCTTGAGGGCTTAGATTGTGTTGGGTTAGGTTTGTGTTTGGGCAGTGTTTGAGGTTTGCGATCTGGGGTTTTCAATTTTGGATTTGGGGTCTAGTTTTTGTCGGTTGCATCGAAGATGTTTGGAGGCAGATGGCCTTGATTGGAAGGTGGCAGCAATCTTTTCAAGGCCTCTGCCTTGTCAAGCCTGGATTCGCTAGATTCTAGACATCCTGCATCCCCGCAGTATCATGGTTGAATGGGTTTAGGGCTTGGAGTTTGTGGCCAGGACGGCCCTTCCCCTCTCATCCAATTTGGCTTCAAGAGCAGAGTTTTCCTTTCCCTTTATGCATGTCGATATGTTACTCGTTGCTGTAGGCAAAGAATAGTATCATGTCATGACGGTGCCTTCTGCATCAGGAGCAACTGGTGGGCGAAGCCCGCGACCATCCACTGGGCGAAGTCTACGTCGCCTGGCTTTAACAATTCACAGATGTAACATGATGCGACCCTAAACCCTTCTAATCGATACCCGAAGCAGAAACTACAAGTATTGCATACCTGTAGCAAGCCGTCAGCATTCGGGGTTCAGCTTTCTTAAACACATCATCCCGATGAGACTACGCAAAACTGCGTGAAGAGATGACAACAATATGAGCAGGCCTCCATGCAGTGAATGTTCCTCAGCTTGTGCGTCCCAGATGTTAGGGTCTGCATCATGATAATTACCAGCTTCCTGGCTGTTCTCCCTGTGGCAGAGTATTTTGGCAAAGTTGTGTGTGGGCAAACTGTCTGTGGTTGCAGCTGCCGTTTGGCTTTGATGCCGTGGTTGTGTGGGTCCAGTGAACATTGTATTGTTGTCGGGCTTAGATAGAGTTTTTAAAATCGTGGCTGCTAGTTTATATCAGGAGCATTTTGGCAACCCCAACCGTATAGTAAGAGCCCGCTAAGAGTCATGGTCTAGTGTTGGGTGTGGGGAAAACCAAAAATTCCCAAGAGATTCGGGTGGCATCGTCCCCACTGTAATCGGTTTCCCAAGTTTAGGTAGGATTTTTAAGGTTTAGGTCTAGGGCTGCCTCATCTCAGAATGAACTTGAGATGAAAATTACACAGTCCAAAATCTTGCAGCTCTTCCGAACATCCCTTTATACTGTGGAGGTTTCCGTCAATGCGGGCCCCCAATAAGCACCCCAAACGATTCGAATCCTCGTTGTAAGAACCCAAAAAGCACCCCAAATTCCTGAACCCCATAGGATCTCCAAAAGAAGCTGAGGCAGCACTTTCTGAGAGATGGCTTCCGCTGCAGTCTGTCCTCGTGAATTCAAGAGACCATCCAGACTCTGTAGCCCTAAATAGACACTAAACCCTATAGATTTACAGATTCCTCCAGTCTACAAGATAGGAATGATGAGAACTACAATATATTCCGAGATCTATTTGAGATCTCTTTAGGAGTTTCCCTACAGAGGGAGACCCGAAAGTATTTATTACAATCCTTGCCCCTAATTTTGGGAAACCCCTCATTCGTTTGAATTTTGTAAGGGTTCGGAGTATGAGCTCAGTCAGTGGTTGAGGCCGAGGCAGAGGCAGAGCATTGAATCCCCGACTATCCCCCACAGAAATCTTTAGGGTTTAGGTTTAGAGTTTCGGGTTTAGGGTTTAGAGTTCAGGTATAAGGGTTTAAGGTTTAGCAAGTCCCTCATGCATCCCGGCAATGCACCTGCTGGTGTGTGAGTGAAATGCTAGAGTTTCGTAAGCTCATCCCTCAATGGTTCTTAACAGGGACCGGACAATCCCTTAGTAATGCTCACGTATCCATCAGGCTTTTAAGAGCGTCTGACTTTGCGACAGGCAGCTAACCAAATTGAAGGGAGGTAAAGTTGGACATCGCGTGATGGCAAGGCACCGATTCGAACTCATATTGTGGGCGTTGTTCTACCCTCGCCAGCAAATTTCTGTTTTGGGGGCTTGGTGATGTTCTTACTCCAAGCTGCTCCGCGTTTTCAGGGAAACTTACTTGTTGCATCTGACAATACTACGATCCCCACCACACGAAACTTCAGGCGGCAAGTCTTTGCAGCTTTTCTTGTGGACGTCGAAGCATTGGCTCGCAAGCAAGTCCGGCAGGGACCCATGAGTTTGAACAACAAATGTGACCACCCCAGCATGTATGCCCTCGTAAAGGCCGGCAGCAAGCTGAAACTGGTCTTCATTCGTGGTTGTAACAACATTCCCAGAAGCAAAGCTATGTTGTTTCAACATCCTTTACATATCCCTCTTGCAGTTGGATTTGTATTTGACACCACTATAAGACCCTGCTAAAGCGGTGCTTTGCCCAGTGGGAGTTTATTGAAACAGCCCCTACAACATCCCCACAGCGCCTTCTCATTCCTCTTCGAATCCTTACATGGTAGTAATATAGACCCCAATATACTATAGTCGTTAATATGGGGACCCCCAAGAAGGTATCCTTGATTTTAGGAAACCCAAAAACCCTACCAATCCCTATATAACCTTATTGAACCTTTATATGTCCCGCAATAACCCCATGCGTCCTTAGGTCCCTTGAGGTCTCCATATTTCTCCGTCAAACAGCATGGATCCCTCCACAAGTGTCGAGACGGCTGCCATGGCATCACCTGACACGCAGGTTGCTCTTGGAGCTTTTTCTATATGCTATCCTGGTACCTTAGGTTCAGGATAGATCGTCCAGGGTATAGAGTCACTCTGAGGCCTGCAGTTGTACAAGCTGAAGCTGTTTTATATTGAATGTCAACAGTCCTGCCAGGATTTTCCGCCTCCCACCTCTACAGCGTCTGCAGACCCCTGGCAGCTACCAGGCCGTCTTTCTGTCAGGTTCTTTTAGGGTTTCAAGGACGGGTCTAACAAGAAGGAGGTTTCGAATATTATTCCCATTGCGCAGTTTCTTTTCTTGGTGCTGCATATATTAGAGTTATCCTCGTCGTCATGTTAATTCTGGCGTCATTTTTTCTTCTGCTGTGGTTGAAGACTTGTTGGGGTTTGTGGGGAATTCTGTTTAGAATGTGTTGCGAGCTTTCACCGCAGAGATCATAAGAGCACCTCACCATTAGATGTGGTTTCTGGATATGCCCAAAATGTTAAGCTTGTACAAAAGGAACGTACACTCAAAACTCAAATGCGTGCATCATTACCCCTACCTGCCTCCCAGAATGCTTGGTGATGTATTTTTGGACAAATTCGACAGCCCTGGTGCAGGACAGCCGCCAGTAACCCCAGTCACTGAGCAGCAGCAAGGATACTCTTCTCCTCGCCTTCCGCCCAGAATTGTTGCTGTTGTTTGCAACCCTACACCGTAAACCTAAACCTTAAATCCCAAACCCCAAAGCCTTTGTCAATTCAGTCAGTGTTTTACACCATCCTGGGAATGACCACCGTTCAAAAGTTTTGCAAAAAACGGAGGCAGTTGTTGCATGAAGATAAGGGCTTTGCTCAAAGCATGTGGCTTTAACGTTTAGGGTTTAGGGGGCCCACCCCTTATTATCCGTTTGTAATCCCCCTATATCCCTGGGGTCCTTACGGATACCTTGGATTGTGAGAGCTCCCCATCAGAATATCCTGGTGCTAACTTCCGTTTTCTGGTTACAGTCTCTTGGTCGTTCAAACGCACCTTGGAAGGTTTCCAATGTCAATGTCACCTTCTTTACGAGCCACTGGGGAGCCCAACCGCTGTTGCAAAATCCCTTCATGGTCGACTGCCATGACAGTAGCAATGGCAAACCTGACAGCTGTAAGCGCAGTGATATTGGTGATACTCCAACTTGTAGCAATGGCAAGGGTACAGTAGCGGTCAGAAAAAGAGCTTGGAACGCTCTTGTGGCCTCAGTTTTGTGGGGGTTTCAACTATTTTCAATTGATTTCCCAACCATTGTGAATGAATTTAAAAACATTATAGAGATTTGTAATATATTGCTGCGACTCTAGCTATCAGCTTGAATGAGGATCCCCATATCTTCTCCATTATGATACAGGCGGATTCCACTGGACTCCTGTACTTCATGAGAACCCAACGGGAACGCCATAGATCCTGGTGTGTCTACCCGGCTCGTATCATCTAGAACAAAATGAACACAGTACTAAATCTCTGAGGTATTTCACTGGATGTATATAACCTTGCTTGTAATTTTCATGCAACTTTCAGTAATTCATGTAAAGCCCTTTTCATGGATTTAATGGAAAAAGTCCGAGCAGTGCAAACGGATGTAATCTTGCCTTGTCCATACATTCACCTGCGTTTCTTATGAAATCTGCTAGCCAAGTTATGATCTATGGGGATTCTATCACAGATTTCAGTTGTTGATAGGTAGACAGTTTCTAGAAAAGGAATATCAAGCTTCGTTGGGAAGACGTCATGGGCTATGAAAGTTCATGCCAACCACCGAAAAGTCTGTATAGAGACAGCGCAGGATTTACTTTAGGTTTGGTCATGTACATGGAGAATGGAGACTCCACTGCAAAATTCCTTTCTTCCATGGATATTCCCCAAGCTGGTGTCGTGGTCTACAGAGAATTCATAATTTGTTCTGCAAACTTTGGCTCTCGTGCAAATCCTTAATCTTACATTTCCGTTGTTTTCTCAAGGTCCGTCTGGATCTTCTATTTTACTTTTACTCTGAATGAGGATTACCATCAAAACCCCCAAGGAGGATCCATCACAAAAAACCCTATTGAGTATCTTGCTTATTTCTCTCATTTTTAGTGAGGATTTATATTGAATGCCATCTAGTGAGGACATATCACAAAGATTACTGAGCACTTAATTCGCGATGTGGGTCTCGCATATGTGGAAACCCAGAGTATATGCAGGGTTTGGGAATTCGTGGATTAAGCTGTGTTGCTTGTTTCCATTTGGCTTTGTTAATAGACCTTCCTTTTCGTTTCAAATGAAGATCTCTATGAGTCATCCGTGATCAAGACTGCGTAGCCATGATCCCTACAACAAATTCTTGAGCGGTATTTCGTTTGCTAAACATAGGTATTTCAATTCTGGATTTTATTGCAGAAATCGTGTACAATCTGAATTTTGATATACAGATTGAATTCGCAAAGGAATTTAAGAGCACTACGATGCCGGATAGGGATCCCAATGGATTTCACCCAAACTGCGGTGTTTAATGCACGTTTTACTGGAACTGATAAATCATAGAAGTAAGCCCAAAAAATCAAATGTTAAGATAGCAGATGAATGCTTGCATAATCGAATCTTTGAATTTGAAAGAGGATTGCCAGTTATAGTTTTCTTTATATCATCCGTACAAGACCTTTCTTACCAGGTTTACGCTTTTTCCGCCTTCGTATCAAGGATTCTTTGAAATGTCATTGCTGCGGTGTATACCTAACCTTTCTTGCTTGGAGGCCCTATGGAACGAGGTATCTATGAGCATTTGGGGGTGCACCAAAAAATATATGTATTCTGCCTTGAATCCCTTCTCGATCTTTACAGTTGTCGTCTCAAAAGCCCTGTAGAGAATGAGACACTTGTGCTTGTCCTTTAATCATATGCTTGTTACAAGGATGGACGAGATAACAGAGTAAAGATCCCATTATAGAACTTCCGTCAAGCTTGAAAAAACGCATCGGATGCTATTTAGCAATGCTTGTCAAACTTTACATCTCCACTTTATTATATGAGCTTATTGAAAACAACTATACTATGAGATCATGAAAAAGCTTGTCACGTACGCCTGCAAATGACATCCAACAGAATTCCTTATGGAGCTCACCATTAACGTTCACTCGTCCTCTATTTGTTGTTACCATTTGAGGTGATGTTCTTACTAAATAATATCCAAACAATTTCTTAGTTGAACACGTATTATCGTTACTAAGTGGAACAGGGCACTTTCTTATATATATATATATTTCTGTATTTCAAAAGAGACCCCAAAAGAGATGGATAGACTAAATAGTAGGAAGTGTTGGATTCTGTTGTATTTCGTGGAATCTTTGAAGGGAAGGCGGCCAGGTGGTTGGGGGGAAAAAAACAAAAATCTTGCCTTTATTCAGACGGCCAAGAGTTTTTTTTTGTTGTTTTTTTTGTTTTTTTGCCTCCCCCACACCCCCCATCTGCAGCCCGCTCTCCAAAGAATCCTACGATATACGACTGAATCCTACAATTTCTACCATTTAACCTATATTAACTATTACAGGTAGGATGCTAATGAGCCTTTTCGTTCACATTTCTTAGATTGCTACACTAAAAAAGTCACAGGAGAGATTTACATCTTTCCCGTCAATAACAACATGATATTGTGTATGTAGCAACCATAAATGTTATCTCATAGTGCCTACTACTTCCACAAAACAGAGGCCACAAGAGCGCGCCCTTCTGCAAAAAAAGTGGTCGCCACACAAAATGGAGAGACTGACCAACCAAACTTGTGCTTAAGCTGTAGTGAGACTTCCATAGATATGTCATGTTCTGTCTTTGCCGCAAAAAAAACTACCGCTGCTACTGCTACCAATCCATTGCAAGTCCTTCTACCACCACGATTACGGCCAGTGGAAGTCATGTGCATAGATGTTTACCAAAATTTCTCGTGTAAGATCCTTAAACCCTAAAGACCCCTGCAAAAATTGGAATCCTCTTGGAATCCTGTATATCCCCAAGTTTCCTGAGGGCCACCCACGTTTCCTGGGAACTCAGGATTCCAGCCCTCCAGGGCTTTCAATGGAATCTGAGCTAGCAAAGGCAGGGGCCGGACATTCATTGACCATTGCTTTGTGCGCTCAGGCATCTAGCAGTTCAAGGTCGGATGGCACGCTTCGGCCCAATTCCCAAAACCCCCACTGAACCCCCACGCTTGCGCGGACAATGGAATGAGAATCCGATACCGCTGCACCCCTGATAAGCCTGTTCTGCACGGACCCGCCGGGATGAACATATTTGTTTGTTGAAAAAAGGGAGGCAACAATTTCAAGCCAAAATTCAGTTTACCGTAACAAAGATCATGCTCCAGGCCTCCAGCTGTAAACCTCGAATTAAACCCGACACCCTAAACCCTAAAATACACCCTTAAATTCGAAGCCCCTACACCCTAGACCCTCAACCCTGAATTCTGAAGGCGTCGACGTCGCTCGGGCTGAGACCGAGAGCTGAGACTCCAAAGGCAGCTGACGAGTTTTTAAAAAGGAGGGCCTTTTTGTAGACTCTAACGGCACATAGAGATTGCGTAAGATTTAGGGTTTAGGTTTTGGGGTTTGGGGTTCAGGAGGGCCCTTTGTGGACTCTGGGGACACGTAGGGGTTGTATAGGGGCAATATTATATGGGATTGTCTAAGGGTCTTAGGGATTGTAGAGGGACTGTATACGAATGCTGTAGGGGTTGTATAGGGATGGTAGAGGGAACATTGGGGTCCCCCGCAAGGCACAGGGCCACTGGTTTGAGTGTTTGGCGGTATGATGATTATGCTTTGGGTTTTTGGTTTTGTGGTGGAGGTTTGGGGCTTGGGTTGTTCTTTCTGCTTCAAGTTTGCTTCAGGGCATGAATTTGTACGAATCGTTGGTGGTCGACTGTACAGTTGGGAAGCAGTCAGCACAGAAGTTGCTGGACCTGAAAGGAATTCTCTTGTTCAGCTGTTGAGGGGTCGAGTTAGGAGTATGCCTGGACAATAGATTGCACCTAATGGTGGACACGAGGGGATGATCCCGTTCTTCCATTGCAGTCTTAGTAGCCAGATGTGTACATGAGAAGCCGTGATGAAGTAGTAAGGCAATATTAGCAGCGCGAAGCGTCAGAGCAACAAGGGGGATTGCAGAATCAAGGGACGTAGAAGACGAAGAGGAATAAAGTTAGAGATTGCATTAAGATCGAGAACAGCAGCCAGAGTCAGAGCAGTAGGTTGAATTCACAATGACCAGCTCAGGGTTTCAAGATCAACAACCATAATGACAGGAAGACTGCGTTTTGACCACACACACAGAGATGTTTGGAATTCCAGTGCTGCAATGTTACAACTGCAAATATAACCTCAGGTGTTGTCACCACAGCGCCGCTGTTGATGCTATTACCATCATATGCACTGCCGCCCCTGCCGCCATAGTCGTGACTGCCGTAGTCGTCACCATCACCACCACCCTCGCCTCCACCACCACCAGCACCGCCACCAGCACCGCAACCACCACCACCACAGCCGCCACCACACCACCATGGATCCTTCTTGCAAAGCACAAGTCTTTCCCATCTTTAAGATCTACATAAGATGTGCACGAGTCCTCTGCAAGCCTTGTGTATAGCTTGAAGCTCCGCATGCTTCCAAGCCATTCCTCTTGCCAAGAGATTAGGCAACCCTGCACCCTAGCCCACAACACCTAGGCATTTGCCACAAAGCCATGAACCCCTAACCCCAGACCCTACACCCTACCCATTAAGTCGTAAACCTTGACACCCAATTACTTGTTGAGGACGCGACGACCTTGGGGCCCGCAGCGGCCAGCGCGTCATCGGAGCCAGCCAAAGCAGTGACCCGAGTGTTGATTACGTAGATTGCTTGTTGTTCGGGTTTAGGGCCTGGGGGTTTGAGCTCAGGGCTTTTTGTTTAGGGGTTAGGAGTTGGGGTCGGGTTTCAGGGCTTCGGTGTTACGGTTTGAGGCTCTCGTTTGTGCCTTGAAAGGTCTAGAAAAGATGGTTTTCCGTGTTTGCAGCCTGGCGATCCTCAGCGCGACCCGTGAGCATGTTACCCGTTGCAGACAAACAGGATGCTAACAAGGGAATAACAGCAGCAGAAGAAAGAGGAGGCGAAGGACCCATCATCGGGAACGATTCAGAGTCAGGACTTGAAGCGTACTTGTGATGAGTGTCGCAGTAGTCACAGCATCAATGCCAGTACTAGTAGGCAACACATGCGCTTCAGCCCGGTTGTTAGGCTGGCGACGCTCCTGGAGCCACGCCCCAACCGCCCCTCGTGTTCACATGAAGTGAGCGATAGTCTTAACTCCTTAAAAGGGGTCACATGGTAGGTAGGGTATTATACGGAGTATTATCGGGTTTATTACTAAGGGGGATACTAGGAGTTTAGACTATAGCTGAAGTCTTCGGAGGGCAGAGGTGAAGGCTGCTGAAGGGCTTCGTGGGGTTTCTACATATGGGGGTTGCCAAAAGGGAGGGTCACTATAGAGCCCCCCAACAATTGTAATCCTCACACTGTCATTATGTGCCCAAAAGGCCCCTTCACAAACCCCAAACCCTGGAGATGGGCCCCCCTAATTATCGGAAACTCAAATACGCAGTCTTGAAGCCGGGCACGAAGTTCCTCTGTGCATGGATAGTGGCTCTGTGGGGAAGCTATGTTGGTGGACATTGTGACATGGGTACTCTTTTCTACCATCATCTGTCATGATTTGTACACATGCGGGCAATCAGCCATACTTGCTGCCAGGTCGGGCTTTCGAGAACATACACGTATATTGTTTTCATCAGGCAGCCAATCGAAACAGCGCTCTTGCAAGGATGGCTTCACAGACATTTTTTTTGTTCGGACTTCTCCGTTCGGCCTCTCGTGTATCCTGACATTAGGCTCGAAATCACGGCTTCGTGTGGAGCATCCTCATATTTTTGCTCGAAATCTCATGCTCGCCTGCACAATCCTCACATTTGGATTGGCATGGAGGACATGGTACAAAATTGGGCTCTCTCGCCTGCAGCGTTGCCACGTCAAGCTCAAAACCTTCAGAAAATGTAGGTTGGAACACGAAATCGACTTCTACAAAGACCAAGAAGCCAGCCTGTAACAACGACAGTAGCCCCCAAAAAGTCAACCTCAACACTTCACGGCATTGATAGTGGTCTTTGATGCTATGCAGGGGAGACAACAGTTTCCCAAGCTCTGAACCTTTGCTACACCTGAAACCCGAAACCCTACACCCGAGACCTTAAATCCCAAACCTTTTACACACTTCAAAGCCAAACCCTCAAGTCGTTTATCCTAAGCCTTTGCACCTTTGCCAGCAGG
This sequence comes from Symbiodinium pilosum, assembly GCA_905231905.1. Taxonomy (NCBI): domain Eukaryota; class Dinophyceae; order Suessiales; family Symbiodiniaceae; genus Symbiodinium; species Symbiodinium pilosum. Next base: position 24,465 of record CAJNIZ010034269.1, read on the forward strand.
TCGCCACCATGGGCCCCAAGCACGGGCTTGTTTTGGGGGCCGGGAACCCTAATCCCTAAAACCTACAAACCTCAACCCTGAAAGCCAAAACTCTGAAGGCCCTAAACCGCAAAGCATAATATTAACGCCCATAATTCCAACCTGAGGTCCCTGGCCGACGTTCAGGCAAAGGCAGGCCCTGGCTCGATAGCTGGACTTCTGGCAGCGCAGCTGCCCCATGCAGTGGAGCAGGTGGCAAAGGACTGAAGGGATTCAGGGTGTCTGGTTTGTAGAGTCTAGGCTTGGGCGTTTACGGTTTAGGGCTCGCGGCCGCAGATCTCGGCCCACCATAGCCTATAGATTCCCCATTTCTAACCTGGTATCAAGCGAACAAAGTCATGATGAGTGTTTGGGAAGATAATGCACTAGCGTGCTAGGATAGATGCCCCGTTTTTGACAGGATCACAGCCCAACATCTTAAAACCCTAGCTCCTAAGCCGTAACTCCTATATCCCAAGACTATCCCCTAGAAACCTCAATCAAGACCCTAAACCGTACGCCCTTTACCAACCGAGAAGGCAGACCTTAGACACACGCCAGGAGGTGGCGACAAACTCTTTATCACTTTCTGGCCTCATTCCGCCCCTGGGCCACCCGCCCAGCTTGCGGGGAGCTGGAGCCTTTGTGGGTGCGGCCTACAAAGCCTTTCAGAACCAGCCGCTGAAGTTTGACAACATACAGGATGGGGAGCCAGGGGAGCGGCAAAACTTTTAGGGTGAAGGTTTTGGGTGTAAAGGTACGGTTTGCAGTTTGGAGAAGCACGCCCAGAGAGGCAGCCTTCTTTACCAACATGTAGACCTAAGGTCTTCAATCCTGGTAGCAGTAGTGTTCTTCCTATTCTTTCGGGCTCTTCTCATACCACCGTACTATGAACACTACCATGAGAAAGGCTGCCGTCACCATGTTCATCATGGCTATTGTAACCCTAAACCCTAAGCCGTAAACCCTTGTTGTCTTTTCTTTGACAGGGTTACCTTGTGGACTGCATGAAGCAGACGGAGGGGGCTGTGGATGACGACTCACCGTCCTCTCGTGCCAACAAGGAGCCAGGTTCAGGGTTCAGGGTTTACGGAGCCTTCTGAGAAATTCTGTTTGCCAGAGGTCCCCCCAAGAGTTCCCTTGGCCTTGTACAGTCAATGGCATCCAGTTGAACCTCCAACCGTAGACCCCTTGACCTTCATCGCCTAGCCCCGGAATATGTTCAAACAAGTTTCTCTCTAAACACTGCACATGTACTATAATCTAAACTCCTTAAAGGGCGTATGAAGAGGGATACTAGGACTTCAGACTATGGCTCACATTCTAACAGGAGCAGGATGAAGTGTCGAGGCCTTCCTCCGCAGAGGAGGAGCTCGCTCGGTTGAAGGCACTGGGATTACCATGGGGATGACCCCTGTCAAGGGTATAGGCGGTTTAGGGTCTAGGGTTTAGGGCTGTTATTCTTAGTATACACGCGATATTTTTACGGAGTGGTTGTCTCATTGCTAGGCTTAGTACAGGTGATGTCTACGCACCAATGTCATGGCTGTACTCCAACCGATCAGCCAGTTTTGACTGGATCATGCTGCCTTGCCTCTTGCTCATAACACAACTCCCACTTCTGCGTTAAAGGCTATTCCCTAGGTTTACCGGGGGCTCATAGGCTTTCGGAAGGAGGCCACTGGAAGAAGGAGCGGCTCGTATCGGCCGTGCGCAATGCTCTCGCTTGATGGTCACGAAGGATTGTGCACAAGTTGTTGTTTGGAAGTTGTGGTTCCCCAATGCCACCCAAAACCAGAATGCTTATAGGGAAAGGCTTCAGACCTCGCTGTACTGAGAGACTTCCTCATCAGGTGGAGACTATGCGGTACATGGTGTCCTCCGTGAACTACAGCCTTGGAGAGTCACTGCACAACAGTCGCATGATCTATTTCACGAACGTCCCCAGCTTGCATAGGGTGTTGGGTTTGTCGTTTCAGGTTGACGTCATGGTGCTTCAAGCTCAAGGTTTGCAGTGTAGTGCTTCTGGCTTACCTGAACCCAACGTACCACAATTGCAGGAGTCTAGGTTCTCACTTTTGTAAGATGTTCCCCACCTCTGCTTGGGGTCACAATTTGTGGTTTCAGGCTTCCAGTCCTGGCTATGATGCATGGTACATGCACGGGTAACCCCAACCTCGTAACTGTGAACTAGGTCCTGTGCTTGTGCATGATCCAAATCTCAAATCCTGAGCCTAAACCTTGAGCCCTACTATGCCCCAATATCCCTTGCCCCCTTATCAGCCCAAATACCTCGTAAGCCCTACTATGCTGAAATGCCAGAACCCTAAACTCCAGACCCTCATATCAAGCCCCTGAGCATCTAAGGATCAAGCCTTGAAAGTCTCTCCGGTCCAGATGCCGATGGCGGGGCTATCGCAAAACGTGCATGATGTAGGGCTTTGGGTTTGCCAAAATTCCGTTTAAGTTGGCAACTCCACCCCAGTAGATGGCCAGTTGATCCTTAGATTAAGCTTTTTTAATCTTATGACGGGGTGGCTTCTTCATTGCCAGTAAACCCTTGGGTTGTATTCGGAGGAGGTTGACTAGTCTTATTAAAGGTTCAAGGTGCAACCCAAGACTTGTCAAGTGGTATAATGCCTGACACAGTATAACTGTTGGTTGGGGCGATGACTGGTGATCCTACAACCTCCGCCTCCCTCTGATCCGTTTCGTGCTTTGCAGGGTGGTGCCCAAACTTTTAATGCAGGAGTTTCTCAAGACTCCTGTTTGTAATCTCCTGGTCGCTGAGATGCCTCTGTTGCCAGAAATCCGCATATGAGTGTTTCTCAAAGAGCCCTTACATAATCCCTATGGGGACCCCACAATCCCGTTACCGTAAGCCCGAAATATCCCCAGTGTCCCTTGGGCCTCCCGTTCGTTCAGGCTGGAAGGTTGGTGGTGGATCTGATCTCGAGCCCTCAGACCTTGAGGCTGAACCCCCGAAAGCCTTCTTGGCGGTCCTTCCAACCTGTGTTCTTCAGAAAAAGCAATGGTATTGCTACACTTAAACTTCTTGCATCTTTGTGTCAACAAACCGGAAGACTGGCCATGCCTCCGACCTTCCATGAATTGTTCACAATTCCAAGCCCTGCACAATCAGCGCTGACAGGTGGGATATCGAAAAAGACGTCGTTAAAGCAAACTAGACCCGTAAACACACTGACTCCACCTGTTTGGGGGTTGTTCTAAACGTCCTAAGACGGACAAGTGGGTACGATTCCTAAAAACGAGATCTTAACCCAAAAGCGAGCCTACTTACAAAAGGGAACCTACTTACTGGTCACGGGGGGACAGGTACATCCCAAACCCCAATCTGTAAACCCTAGCCCTAAAGTTAGGGCTGAACCCTATACCCCAAACCCTAAACCCCAAATCCTAAACCCGAAGCCATAAACCCCAACAGCTCTAGCATGTGGCAGGTGAGGGAGGCCCTAGGAATCCATGAGCCAAAGCTGGTCATTCGTCTAGTTCCCAGCCAAAGAGGAACGCCCCGCAGAGCTGGGGTTTAGTCTATACTATAGTATATTGGGGTTATATAGGCTGAATGGAAAAGAAGATGGCAACTACTATAGTATATTGGGCTTATATTTAGATGGCGGACCAGGCCGTGGGGTTGAGGGGATTCGGGATTTAGGTTGGGTCAAAGGAGTTGATTGTGGAGATTGCGGGGCTTGGGGTTGCCTTGAGGGCTTTGACATGAGGAGCTCAGGCTTAGCAATTGAACAGATCATCAAAGAAGCGGGCATTCCTTGGAGCACAACCCTCAAGCCTAAACCCCCGAACCCTAACTTCGGTGGTCAAGTACGAACTTCCAGGTACAGAGTCCAACACCCAAATCCGCAAGCATGAAAGCCTAAGCCCAGAAGGGGGTCCGGGCATTAGCCTCAAAAGTGATGTTGTTTCCCCTACACCCTAAATCCTGAACCCTAAACCCTTAACCCTAGACCCTAAATGCTGAACCCTAAACCGCATTTGCTTCTGTCCCTTGGACAAAAGGTCTGAAAAACAAAAGGAAAACGCATTTGCTTCCTAGTTGGGGGGCGTACTAGGGCGCATGCAGAAAATTCAATCCATCCAGTGCAGGTTACACGTGCGGATGACAAGAAGCCAATTTTTTTGAAGGGAGACGCGCACTAAGCATCCCCACACCCAATATCGGATATTTCCCTCAATATACCTGTTACATCGGGGGACATTATTAATATGAGGTGTGGAGAGAGTGTTCAATGGTAGTGTTGAGGGATTACTCCATCAGATGAGTATTGATAATGGGAGGTTCCTACTGGAGCCTAAGATTGTATGACCTCACGGTTCCATACTGCCTGCGAAGACGTCCAGGTCTTGATTTGTTCTTCTGTTCTGTGTTTGGGAATGACCTTCACACCCTACCCTGCCGCAACTAATGCTCCAAATTCGTACAGGCACACTTAAGCCGACAGTCAGTCTAGAGCCACTTCTGTGTTCCATGTTTCTGGGGGAACCCCTCACAGGCCGGACATACTGGGATGGCCGGCCGAACATCAAGAACATCATACCCACAAAGGCCAATCCTGAGCTTGAAGGACACGACCCCAGGTTTCCATCTGCGAGCAAGTTTTGACTCTTTTTTTGGGTTTAGCTTGGTTTAGGGTTTAGGAGGGCCTTACACGAACCGTAGGTCCCTTGCAGGCTTTTGATTGTAAGCGCTTAAATGGCTGCAGGGTGCTAAGAGTACAGGCGTCTTGTGAATCCTACCATCTCTTTCAGTTCATGGGTCCCTGTGGTAGTCCCTGTCTAATCTTTTCCATTCCATCATTCCCAAACCTTGAGCCCTAAACGCTATATAGCACATATATATATATATACATATGTGCTATATATATGTATAGAGGCATATATACATAGAGGCATCTTCATTCATACTTGCATTTTGTTTACACGCAGCAACTTCCATTTTGTTAGCCACTCCTTCCTTCCCTGTTAACACGCAGCAAGAAGAAGCCCAGGAGCAGCTGGTCGAAACGGATTTGAATTTGATTGCCAGGGAAATCCTGCTACCGGTGACTATGAAGACCCAGGCCCTTCGCTGAAGGGTGAAGGATCCATGGTCCTACTCATGCTTCAGTCCCAACATAATGCCACATGTTGACCCTAAACTGCTCCTGTATCCCATTTCCCTCGTTATCCTCTTTCCCAACTAAGCAGGGCTAAGTAGTGTTGCCAACAGCTGTCCCCGCCAAAACTAGCAATCAACGCAGTTCATTTTCAGAGGGATCCCCATCCAGACACACTTGATTGATTGCACTGTTTTGGACTGCCACGAAGTTCGGCAGGTTCTGTTTTATGAAGGTGGGATGGAAGTAAGCTGTGCCATTGAAATCTAGACCCAAAAGCCCTAAAGCCTACGCCCTGAATCCTAAACCCTAAACTCTACCTAGTGTTTGTTCTTCGCTGCAGGCCTTGATTATTGGGACGAGCTCCTGCAGCCTTACCATGGCCTTCGCTGAAGTGTGTGCGCCCATCCAACGGCGCTATGGAGATGCATGTCCCTTCCGAATGGTGTGCCTTGGGTTGTAGTTGAACAAGATATCAAATTGTTATGTATATTCGAACCCAAACCCAATGCGGTTTAAGAGTGATGATCATGTGTAGACGTACATCACAACCCTATTCAAGGTGCAAATTCCTAGAACTCGGAGTAGAATTCCGCTTCTTTTGGAAATCGCATTTTGGGATTCCGGGAGGGACCTCATCACGAGAAGAGTGTACAGGAAGCCAGTTCTGTTCTTTTTTGGAGGCATTTAGTTTTCTTCTGGGTCTGCTATGGGAAAGGAGTAGCTCTTTACGTCCGCCTGAGCCCGAAAGCCCAATCCCTAAACCCTAAGCCCTGAACCCTTAATCCTGCGAGTCTTGAGCCATAAATTTGCTTAGCAGTCCTGAGCCCTAAACCCAAAACCTTAATCCTTAATCCCTAACCCTAAACCTTAAACCCGAAGCCCTAAAGCCCAAACCCTAGACCCTAAGCCCTAAACCCTAAAACTGCCGCCTAAACCGAACTCAGGATCTTCGAGCATGCCTGGAACCTGCATGTGAGGTCCACCATGCCGCGGGGGCTGTGATTTGGATTTAGGGTTTAGGTTTAGGGTTTAGGGTTTAGGTTTAGGGTTCAGCGTTCAGGGATTAGGGATGAGGTTTGGGATTGGGGTGAAAGGATGTGGGTTTAGGACCGACAGTTCTCCCCTAGGGTTTAGGGGAGTCTGCCCAAACAGTGGAGGATCAAAGGGAAAATCAAGTCAAACATGAAATTGAACCTAGTGTTTTATGGGGTGCATAGGGTTGATATTCAGCATCCTGCATGAGTTTGAGTACGCGATACCTTGGGAACTAGGGTGTTATAGCATACTAAGGTGATGCAGGATTTTCTTTTGTCAGCAGTAAGCAATTTTAACTGTGCCCGTGGTAGCTTGCAGGGTCGAAGCTTGCGGATCGCTGTCGTGGGAGGTCCTTGCATTGGGTTTTAGGGTTTAGGGTTCTAGGGTTCAACGTTTAGGGTTTAGGGGCATTGGCATTTTCCAAATTTCGGGCATACCGTTGGTGGCCTCGTTGTGGAACCTACTTGTCATGCTTACGCTAGATCAGCCTCTGCTTGCTTCGCCTGCAGGGAGCGAAATACGTTTGAGTGGCTTCCAAAAATTGAGAGCCAGATGAAAAATAAATTGAAAATGACATGGACACGCGGGTTTATCGATAATTTTTTCGGGGATGAAGGGTTTGGGTCCAAACAGCATGAAGTAAAATCCACCCACAACATTGCGCTACCAGCACCACCTTGCCAAATTTGAGGAAGAGTGATAGCGTGGAGCACATCCTGAAGGAAAAAAGTGCCACCTGGAGCAAGACCAGCTTTGTGAAGGCCAAAGGGAGCCAAGTCAGACTCCTCCAAATTGCATAGAATTCTTAGAAGGGCTACATCAAAACTGTTGGGGACAAGCTCAGGTTATTTTGAGGCAGCCGTTTTGTGACGGTGGTTGGTCATGCGTGTAGGACTTGGAAGAATTCTGTGGAATTCTGTTGTAGAGACCATAGATGGAGATGGTGGAGGTACAGATTATCGGTAGTGTTTTGGGGTGAGGAACCACCTTCGCAATGCCACTTGTTTTAACTAATGTGCAATTTTAATTAGGGGTGAAGCTAGGGCAAGGCTGCTGACATAGGGGCATGGTGTTCATGGATCAGAGCTTGGAGAGGAACTCCACACAGACCTAGACGTTGGGAGTTCTCTGGCAGTACGCAGGAATTGTAGTGTGGGTTTGAAGGTGTTAAGGTCTCAGCCAAACCCCATGAGCCCTAAACCCCGAACACTTAAAAGCCCTACGCCCCCAACCTTTTATCCTCAAACCTAAATCCCTGGGTTCCCTGTATGCCAATAGTCAGTCGTTCCCACTCCCACTACTGTATCTCATTGTACTTCTTGTGGTAACTGTTGCTGTACTGTAAAGGGGAAAATTTATGAAGGGGCTACTGTAGCTACTTGTACCGTTTTTGGTAATGGTTACTGTACTGGGGAGTGACCTTATGTGTGAACCAAAACTGGGCATTTGGCATTACTGTGGAGGGAGCCGTTTTCTATAATGCCCCCCCCCCCCCACCTGGACAACATCCATACGACGACGAAGACATAAACGAAACATGTTTGAGAGCACTCGACCTAAAGCATGTATCAAAGGGGATCATGCTGCTAATTTTGCCAGAGGAAACTAGCCCAAGTGTGACGGAATGATCGGTGCATGAATGCAAGCTTCCGAGGCGGTTTTTAAGATTGCGAGCCCAGAAGCCCAAAACCCAAACACATGCAGCCTGAATCCCAGGCTTGCCCCGGTGAAGCCCTAAGCCCTAAATCCTAAGCGGCCTTAACTCTTTAGGTGAAATCTTAGCTTCTTCTCATGAGAGGCCCTTTCTCACAAGTTTGGATGCGATCCTGCCTTTTGGCCCCGGCAAAAGCTGGTGACTGGGACCTGTGTGAATGAGATTCCGCCAGGCTTTGGATGTGGATTAGGCCCCTTTGGACGTCTTTAAGGTGTAGAGTTTGGGATGGATATTCCCCACATATACAGTAGAAGTCTTCTTGGGCTCGAAAATTTCAGATGGACGCATTACTTTCGATCTTGCGGGTAGGCAAATTTACGGCACAGCCCTGGCCTGTCTGTGTTTAGGTTGTTTCATGCCCCATAATTAGGCCCCTAAGAGGTAGCACAAAACATCTACAAATCCATACCAGACCCTGTATTGCGGTTTCCAGAAATTGGGGTCACTCTTGCATTGTGAGTTTGCCTCCCCAAAAAGGAACTCCCTGATTTTCGGAATCCCAGCGATAGAACTGTTACTCTAATCACCAACCCTAAACCGTCATTCCTCCTCATTGCAGCTGTCCTTACAGGGGATTGGTTAGGTGGCTTCTATAACTCCTACTACCCGTTGTGGTAGCCGCAGCTGTAACCCTAAATCCTTAGCCCTAAACCCAAAGGTCCCTATAGCCTCTGAGGTAAAGGGTGCTGCGGCCTACGTGATCTTCGAATGTCTGCGGCTTGGCTGAGTCATTCATGGTAGCGCACGGGTGTCAGTGAGCTATAGTCTAAACCCCTTTAAAGGGGCTATGTAGGGGTCTATAGCGCAGTATGAGAGGGGTTATTACGCGGCATACAAGAGGTTTAGACAATGGCTCATATAACCCTTAAATTCAGGATTTCGGACCGTAAACCCTAAAGCCTCGACCGTGGCACGCCTGCACTCCCTTCCTCTAACCTTGGGACCGAGGAATGATGACCGTCTGCATGACTCGCGGGCGGCTGTGCAGTTTGAGAATATGTTCGTCACCTCCCTTCACTCGTATCTGCCTGTCCTGGCGCTGTGGACGTGTGGTGACCTGAATATTTTGAGCCCCCAGGCGGGCCTTCCTTCGTGGGGTGAAGTGGGCACCGCCTATCATCATGTAGTTTGACAGGATATTGATATCAAGCTACGGATCCCATTCTACTGCTCTTGAATTCCAGTCCTTCCTGCATCCCACAGTGCTGCAGCACGCTGCGGCATCATTGCTTGCCTGTGTTTCTCTGTCATGCCGTTTCTGTATTGCTCACCGCAGATCGGCTTGGACTGTTGATAACGAGATCCCAAATGCGGACTGCAAGTTGCTGAGCCCTTTTCTGCCAAGGACCTTAACTTTAGCAGTCCAGGCAATTTCGCCCTAAGGAGGGGAGGGCAGGAAGGTAGACTACATGAATTTGAAGCAACCAAAGGGTGGTATTCCCTGGATCTGTTCCCATCCGTGCCTTGCAACCCTGGTAGTTCCCTGGTAGTTCCCAGGGTCTACAGCAGTTAAGCTCTTTGTTTACCGTCCACATGCGAAGCCATGAAAACCTCCCAAAGCTCCACGATTGAGCTGATGTAGACTGAGCTAGGCCAGGCTTGTACGCAGAGAGGGCTCAGTGTAGAAGGAATACTAGGTGGCATTTTGGGATAAGTATTAACCCCATTGTCATAAATAAAATTGGAGTCCTTGAAAGAATCACCCGGAATAACAAGTAGCCTTCCCTACACAGGAATATTCCTTCTTGAAATGTAGTGTAGGGCAAGCAGAAGTTTGTCATGTCTGACCTCACAGGTGGCGAACCATGTGGCCCGCCCGCACGCAGGATGCAGTTGTACCCGCAAGCGATGGATTCATTAGAAGAAAAGGATAGTGGAGAATCTAGCAGGCAATCAACTGGAAGGTCAAATGGATCACGAAATGGAAGCTGGGTTTCTATGGGGGCTTGGAGAATTTCATGCGTATCGCACATGCTTTGGATCCTGAGAGGTCGTAAGATGATTTTGCGAGGGACATTTCGTGTTTCCAAACAAGTAGTCGGTCTTGCAGGGCCCGGCGAGGAACAAGGTTGGTACGTTGCTTCATATTTGGTCTGCTTCATGAGAAATTGAAGCACCTTTGGGTACGGCTTGGCCAAGCCTGGAGGGTACACAGTGATTTTAGGTCAGCCTTAGGGATGTAGGCTGCGTACGGGTCAAAGGTTTGGGTGGAATCTTGTTTGAAGAAGTGGCCGGCCTGGCCTCCCAAGCATCTGTTACATTTCTGACTATCGAAGAGATGCCCTCCTGAAATAGGTGTTTCAGTGCCACTGTGACTGCACATATGTATAAGTGCTGGGTCAGAATGCACGGATTGGTAATCTTATTGCGCGTTTGCAGATTTCCCATTTGTTGCGAACATCGTCTAGCATCGCATAGGATTTTTTTTGTTGCTATTTGAGGGTAGAAATTGTAGTTTGGGATGACGGGCCGTTGCAAGGTGACCTGCGGCATTCCACTCATCATCCTCGACAGTCGGCACCATGAACTAACGGTTACTGATGACAGCGATGTGCCCCATGATGACTTACTCAGCCTTGCCAGTATCTTGCACGCAGATATTGCACAGAATTGAGACAACTTCGAAGGATATCAGTTTGAAAGGATCCAGGCGTGCGTGTATGACCAGATATTGACCACTTGAGCAGCCAATGGTTCATACCAACCCGTAAAGGCGTGTGTGGCATGTGCCTGCTAACAGCGGTTTTCGGCAGTTCAAGCCTTGAACAGGAAAAGTTGTCCATGGCCCATGTTGCCACTGCCCAAAAGTGTCTTATGAAAGAACTCAGAGACCAAGGTGTCACTCTTCTTGCAGTTTTTTTGAAGTTGTGGGGAACTCCCTTATGTATTTTCGACAAGATTTTGGGGCTATGATCTGTGTTTTTTTTTAAAGAGGGTCTTCTGAATCAAGCTCATTTCTACAACTTGGCTTGTTTCGCCAGCGTGTGGTCTAACTGCACAATCCTACATCTCTACCTTGAACCGTGAACTGCGGAACCTGTGCCCTGGACACTGCAGACCTTGCAAGGCTGTTTCACTAGGACTTAGAGGTTTATGGTTCAGGTGTTTAGGGGTTGGGGGCTTAGGGTTTCGGTTTTCAAGGTTTAGGGGTCAAGGGTTTAGGTTGATCCCATCTCAGGACATTGTCCTTGCGCTTGGGCGCTTTCTCGGAAAACGTTGAGAGGGAGCGAGCAACCCCAAAAACAGACAAACAGCAGTCTCAAACCGACATTCACATGAAGTTTCCTAAAGATTCATGTTTCTTTGGGGATTCCGTTTAATGAAGAAGCATACTCTAGGACGTTGAGAGGGTATGGAATTAAGGAGATCCTAATGGCAGAATCTACCAACCCTAAACCCTTAACCGTATTCAGGGATCCCAATTGGATTATCCGCTTGAGCTGTATCTTTATCGAGTTGAAACTGTTTAAGCAGCTCCGGGTAGGTCGCACTTGGTCCCCAAACATGCTTTAGGGTTTAGGGTTTACCCTGAACCCTAACAAAGCCATTCAATCCTAACAAAAAGCCCTATGGTTGTGAGGTAAACATGAATTTATCGATGAGACCATGCAAGATGTTGTCCGAAAGCTCACCAGATTGGCGAGGGCTCTCAACAAGACTCTTGACAAACGGTTTGGGGCTCGGGCAGGATTATCTTGGGATGTTTCGAAAAGAAGCTTTAATTTTCCTTATGTATTCTCTCGCCCCAATAAACCGCTAAGATGTGTTGAGGGGTTCTAGGGCAGATAGGCTGAGGATTGGCCGGTTTTGGGTTGTGGGCTTGCAGGTTTACTGTAAGATGTGCATGCACGCCTACGTTGCAACATTTGTTGGCAGGTGACAGGCATCAACTCAGTCGGGCCAAAACTGAAATCACATTGGGGTTTAGGGTTTGAGGCTTAGGGTCCTCTAGTTTGAGCAAGTGCAGATCGGTTTCAGGACGTTTGTTCGTTTAGTCACTGGAGAGTGAGCCGGTCCGAACTCTGAGCGGAACCCTAGACCCTAAACCCTGAATCCTAGCTTCTCCAAGACTTGGTTAGCTACTCTCCCAGAAAATTGCATGCGCCTCATTAAAAGGATAGATAGTAGTTTGTATTTGGCCCCGTTTCAGGTTCCATGTTTGTGGGGACCCTGAACTGAAAACGCTGAACCCCATAACCCGAAGCCCCGAACCTGAAACCCTAAACCCTAAGCCCTAAGGAAGGGTCTCTATGACACGCATGTCGCCTCAGCCTTGAGCTGTGTACGGGCCGGAGTTGAATCCACACACAAATCGGGCCAACACCACAGGCAGGAGCCTCGAACGCACATTAGATGCTGAGGGGTTGAGGGCCGAGAGTTCCGAGTTTAGAGCACTGGGCTTAAGGATCAGCGTTTTTAGAGTCTAGAGCTTCGGGTCTAGGTTACTGACCATAACTCGTGGGGGAGAGAGGTTCCATCAAGCAAGTCTCAAGATGGCGAAAGCAATTTTCCGCAAGAGGCTGTGGGGGAGAGTTTTCGGAAAGAATGTGTTGCAGACCTAGGGTCGTTTGGGATGACAGAAGGGAGATTCCAAGCCAGACTCCGGACTGGGGCTCTAGGGTTTGGGGTATGGGACCTTGACATTAGGACATGAATGTGTAGGGATTTAGGTTTCAGAGTTGTACTGGGGTTTCGAGTGCAGGGTCTTCGGTTCAGGTATGGGGGTTTAGTTCATAGGGGCAGTGTCTGGGAGTTTTCAAACCTTCTGCGTTTTGCATGGAAGACCCATAGGAGGAGCCTTTTTGCTAGTCTCTTCATCTTCTGCTTTACAGCCTCTAGAAAATTGGTCTTTTTCTGGATCATTGGCTAAAGCCATACTAGAAACCTCGTTACTCTAAAAACCGCGCCTACGCCTTCCCTTTAACCGTAGAATTTTCCAAAGGCCTGTGTACAAGCTGAAATGCGCATGGCGGCCATAGAATCCAGAATCCTAGACCCTAAAACCCAAATTTGGAGGACGAAGCTCTAAACCCTAGACCCTAAACCCCGAACCTTAAGGACTAAGCCTTCAACCCTAGACCCTAAACCAAAAACCCTAACAACTAAACCCCAAACCAAAGACCCAAAGCCCTAAACCTGAAGGACTAAGCCCTAAACCCTAAGCCCTGAATCCTAAACCCAAAGCCCTACACACCAACCCTAAGCCCTGTACCTGGATTTTGCCCAGGATCGGGATCTGTGGCTTTGCGAGGCGATCGTTGAGGCGATGCTGGAGGCCCTTGTGACTTTCTTGTAAGGGCTTAAATAATGACCAATCCACTGGTTCTAGATTCCTTGTATAGGGTATCTTAACTGAAGTTCGACATGATTTTGGTAGTCATGTAGGCCCCTGCAATAGGGTTCTGGGTTTAGGAGTGCTGTGTGTAGAATGGGTGAGCGGGGACCGGACACCTGCAGGCTGCTTAAAGATCCAATCCTCGCCTCCCAGTCAGGCATGAGTAGAATTCTGAGGGTCGGGATGTTAGGGTTTACTGTAAGTTTTTTGTAGTCTCCTTAGGAATTGTTCTTGATTTTTGTTATAGTATAACCCTAAGGAATTCTTAGACACATCATGTTATTATAGGTCTAAGGGGGCTACAGTTTTGGGGTTGGCGATTTATAAGGGTGTGGGAGTTGGGGTTTAGGATCCAAGGTTAGAAAGTCAGGGTCGGAGAGGACATGTTTTATTGATGTTCCCTCATGTCAGTCAGATACAGTCAAGGCCGAACATTCGGAACATGCAAGTAGCGTGATTCGTGGTGCTTTTCCTTGTTTCTAGGCACTGTGTTCAGGTGGCACATGGCAATCCAGCTGTGGAGAAAGACGATGAGCTGCAGACTGCGGCTTGTTTCCAAGTTCGAGTTTGATGTGGGAGTTTCCAAAAGCTAGGGGTATCTGTTGGGGGGTCTATGAGGATTTATATTTGGGCCCTGATTCATCGAACCACCCATATGTACACGGGGCAAATCACAGAGACTCTGCGGGTATACTAGTGGTTTGTAGGGAACTGTACAAACACGTGGTCCTGGTGAAGTGAAAAGAGCATGGAGGGCTCAGGGTCTGTGTTTTGGCTAGTGCGGGATAAGCTGAACCACCTTTCTTTCCTAGTGCATTTCATGTTTTTTTACCACCGGAAACTTATGTCCAACAGGTTCAGAATTCGTGATTGGCTGTCAGTTTTGATTTGAAAGTGGGGATGAAGAATCTGACGGGGGGTTCGAGGGACAACAACATGCCAGGGGCATGGTGTTTTGATGTTGCACGCTTCTTGTTGCTGCTGATGATGTTGCCGATTGTTGTTATCTCAGACAAAGCTAGGTCGTTATGCCTCGAGTGCAATTGTTCGTATTACATACTGCTTTGGTAGAGCAAGAGGTTGTTCATCTGAGGAAGACTTGGATGGAGGTGAGCAGCTTGTGAGCAAGGCGACAGACTTCTTCCTATCATACCTAGGCCGGGTGTTTCAATGAGGGATGGCTGGGTCTTGTGAGGTAGGAGGAATGATGCACAGCAGCTGTGGTGACTGCTGGTGGGGCTAGTAGTGATGCTGGTTTGGGTGGTGGGTGGTCATGGCATTAATGAGAGTGGCGCTAGCGAGAGGATTTTCAGCGTGCGCGTGTTCAGTTTGGTGGTCGTCGTACGGATGAACGACCACCTCGGCAATTTTGGCATAGGCATCAAAAAAAATTGATACGGGATCAAAAAAGAATTTGATGAGCATCAAAAAAATTGATGAGCAAAGTTTTTTTTTTGAGCCTTTCGGCTTGGATCCTTTCTAATAGTAATATTAATAGTCCTAGCAGTAGTAATAATAATACAATAATAGTAGTAGTAATAGTAATAGTAATAGTAATAGTAATAGTAATAGTAATAGTAATAGTAAAAATAGTAGCATTAGTAATAGCACAGTCACAGTAAGATGAAAAAAATAGCAATAGTAATAAGTAAAAGTAGTAGTAATAGTAATAGTAGTAATAATAATACTACTGCTACTACTACTGCGACCACTCTTTTACTACTGCTATTATTCCTATTGTTATTATTGCTATTAGTATTACTATTACGCTTATTATTACTGTTTCTATTCCTAGTATTGTTATTATCATTGCTATGAGTATGACTATTTTTTATTTCTATTATTATTTCTGTTACTACTACTATTATTACTATTACTATGATTATTATTATTAGTATTACTGTTATTGTTATTACCATTACTAGTACTATTACTATTACTAGTACTATTGCTATTGCTATTATTATTATTGCTATCATTATTAATATTACTATTACTGTGACTATTCACTCCAGTGCCTCAGCTGTAAAAGAGACACCTGACCGCCTTGGTGTCTGTACCGTCGTGAGGGCAGTAACGCACAGGTTACATCTGACCGGGGGAGGCTGCCCCCCCCTCGAGCCATTGCTTTGCGAACATCATTTTTTTTGATGCTTATTTAATTTTTTGATGCCGGACGCCAATTTTTATTTTTTGTTTTTTAGGCTCAATTTTTTTTGATGCTTAGCATTTTTTTTTGATGCGCCACCGGCAATTTTCGGGTTTTGGTTTTGTGGGCTCCCCTCGGCCCTGAAACAGCCTTTGGGCTCGACATTCAACGCCCTCAAGCTGGCTGAAGGCTGGGGGAGGTAAGGTGCTGGCTTTCGACAGAAATGTTTTTGTTGTTCCGCATGGGAGTTTCTCAAGTTTTGTGTCCCTTTTTTTCCGGGTTCCTTATACCAAGGATTATATATAATATACTGACGCCTATATCAAGGGCCCCTATTATGGACAATCTACCCCTACCCCAAACCCTAGAACCACAAACCCTCAGCCCTTCATGAGTGTTCAGGGCAGCTAGTTGGTCCTATATCTATATCCAAAAACCTTCTCATCATTTTGCTAGTGTAACAGCAATTCCAGTGCTAGGAGTTATGATGTTTTTGAAGGCAAATTGAATGAATGGTTCATGGTCAAGAACCGTAGGTATACGAAATTGCTGCGAACTCGTATGACGAAACAGTGAAGAGCGCATTGGGGAGGACTTTGCCGAATGTTCACTGTGCAAAGCGCTACTCCCCACGGACCATGATATGAGTCATGGAAACAATTCATATGTCTGCGCCCTACACCTCAGATCCTATGTCTTGAGCCGCAGATGTTGAACATGTAGTATGTAAGGCAACTCTCAACCCCTCAACCACTCAACCCCAAATCACACAACCTCGAATCCCGAATCTTGACTCCTTAAACCCCGAAATCTAAGCTCAACACAGTGCTGAGCCCTACACCCCAAAACCTTTTCAAGCCATGTGCCCAGGCCTGCAAACGTCCAAAGAAGCAGCAGTCAATGCAAGCAGCATCTCAGCTGAAGAGTCTTAAATGTCTGCGGAAAGGTTGTTGAGTTCCTCAGATGGGGGACAAAGGCAGCGGAGCAGTAGGCTTGTATGAGTTTACTTCAGGCTCCAGCGGGCCATGAAGCTGAGCGTAGTATCATCGAGTTGTTCTACTCTCGTGTCATGATTTTGCGCATGCTCTCTTGCAGCGTTTCCAAGGAATCCCGTATACACTTTTGCAACCTCCCGCATATTTCGTGACATGAATTTGGGCACCGAGGAATGCAGGAGGCGATGGAGAACCTTCAGGCCAGACAGACTTGGGCCGGGTTTCTGGAAAGCCGGATCAGGTAGTGTAGGCATTATAAGCCGGGATTCTGTAGCGGTTGCGAAAAGTAGATGTGAGCGAGCAGTGCTGCTCACGAGAAGGTCACCCCCAGACTGGCGAAGGCGTGCAAGCATTCCAAAACCCTCCAAATGGAGCGCAAAACTCAGTCAAGCCTGAAGCGAAAGTCGCGAACCTACAAGAAGGTAGTCATCCCCAAGCTCACATGGAACATGGGATTGGAATCCCAGCCAGATCTCCACAAGCTCTGAGCATTCCAGTTTTCAAAGGCCTGCAGCACATCCATCACATCACCAGCACTTTCTGAACGGAGGTTCTCTCACACAACTCCCATGCCTCACCAGCCGTGGCGGGCACACACTCTCACCGCAATTTCACGCACATCCCATGCTATAATCCTTCTTTTGGGGACGCCCCAAAAAGGCACCCCTGATCTGAGGACATTCTTATACAGAGTACTGGCAGCAATGTCACGGCTTCTGGAATCGTGTTTGCAGTTCCGTGGGGCTGCTCAGATGAGGGAGGGTTCAGGTTTAGGTAGGGTCCTCCCAATTCAGTCGGCCGCTTCAGTGTGGCACCCTGAAACTGTGAGGTTTGACCCCCTGTGCACTCTTAAACAGCAGCCCCACCAGGTTTTCCTCCTGAAGTCCAGGAACCTGAAGCTTAGCTCATCCAAAGGTTTGCAGAAGTTGGCAAGAGCTGGAGGACACTTGGAAGACTGAGACTCGACTCACATGTTCTATGCTGTGGGTTAGCTGTTCTGTGTTGTAAAGAGGCTAAGCAGATGAGGGTTGTCGAGGAACGTGCCTCACCCGCACAGAAACCATCACAAATGCCGTAAAAAGCAACAGTTTCTGCATGTGGTGCTTCCAAGGATGTTACTATGCTTCAGTTCTCCCAGCCCGCCACGCCACTGTCCCACCCTACCCAACCCATTCCACCGAGGTCCCGGTTTCTGGAAGCCCCGGTTTTTTGGGGGAAAGGTCGCCAGCAAATCCATAAACTCTAAATCCTGAACCCTCAACAATAAACTTGCAGCCTAGGACTGCCCCAAGCTCCACAATGCCATCGTTCACAACGGCTGGGACAAGGCCGCCTTTTGCTTCGGGGTCTAGGGGTATTTTTAAACGGTATATAGGGGTTATATAGGGGGCTGTATTAGGATAATAGAAAAGAAAATCGAAACTGTCATTTAGGGTCTTTGGATTTGGAGGTTTCCCCAAATAAGGGGTACTTTCTTGCAGGCGCTCATAAGAAGGATTTTAGTATACTAGGGTCTATATTGGGGTCCTGATATTTAGGGAAACTACCATTTGAGTGTTCAGGGTTCAAGGGTATATGCAGGGTTTTGGGGTTTAGGGCTTCGGGTGTGGGGAGTTGTTGGCATCTCTTGGCGCGGGACGCCGCAGGGATTGTGATTCTGTGGGTTTTTCATGCCCCACAGGCACAGGAGGAGTTGAATCACCTGTGGTTATTTGATCCTTTCGGAGTGGTTCAAAAGAGGTAGGGCACCTAGGAATCAAGAACACTCTGTTAATCCTCCCCAGTGCCCCCAAGGAGCTCCCTAAGGTCTCTCAACACCTGCCCCTCTTTAACCCGATCCCCTTAAGGACCCAAACCCATCCAAACCCTAAAACTTCACACCTAAGCCTTCCTCTGCCCTAAAACCCAAACCCCAAAGCCTTAACCCTAAATCCTCAACCCTCAGCCCTAAAACCCAGACTCTAAGCCCTACACCCTTAGCCCTGAAACCCTAACCCCAACCCTACATCTTAAGACCTACACCTTTAATCCTAAATCCAAAACAGGACCTTCCAGGCTCAAGATTACACGCCATAGCGATGAAGGAGCTGGGAATATCTCAACAAGAGTGGGGCCCAAGGGACCCTAGGAGTTATGAGGGGATTATGGGGTTCCTTCTTAAGGATCATGCGGTGATTTGTTTCAGACACTCCCGCTTACAGTATGGTGATAGGTTCGGAACCCTACGCCTTCGTCCTAGGACCCGAATTCCCCCAAACCCAGCATCCCAAGGCCCCCATGTTAGACTTCCCGTTCAGGTCACCATGGAAGGCACTTCAGCAGAGGGCACCCCTCTGATCCTGGCCAGGTCACAGTTTAGGGTTGAGGGTTTTAGGGTTTAGGATTTAGGTTTTAGGGTTCGCCTGACCCTTTCGTTTCCATTGGGGCAAGAATTTGCAAGAAATCCGCGGACGTGGGACACACTTGAGGGTTCCTTGAGTTCCGGAAGCCTGGGTGGCGTCATCAGTCATGCAACCGGGGGTGAGCTGTAGATGTGTCATGAGGGTAGTAAGACCAGGGGATAGCAGCAATAACTTGGGGAAATGGGCAGTGAGAAGATGCATGTGTCCTCCCTTTATGTCGGAGCGACTGTGGTGCTTTTGCTATTTCAGAGTTGGGTGCTAAGCTGTGGCCGAATGTAGCTCGCGACTCACAGCAGAAAAGATGGAGGCGTTAGGGAGCTCTCAGCATCCTGTTATCAGCTTTGCTTACTGCCCGCACTCAGAAGGTTTTGAAAGCAATGCGCGATGCAACACCCTTTTGAATCCGTACTTGAACTTCCTTCATGTAGTTTGGGCTGGATGTTAGAGGGAGAGCCTGCCGCCAGCCCGAAAACACCTCCACGTGAAGACGTCGCCATTCTTGGTTCATTTCGGCCGTGGTTCTTGCCGCTGTGGTCGATGTCATGTTTGTCATCATTGTAAGTCTTGTAGCTTCGCCACTAGCACCGCCACGGCCGCTTGAGCCGCCCCAGTTTCTCAGTCACACAGGGCCCGTAGATTTCCCGGCAAAGTCACTCCCACGCATTCAAGACTTTGCCAGGCCGCGGAATGACATGAAGCCCACTGGCCACTGGTTTGAAACTACACTCGATCAGTCAGTCATGTTAGCATGCTGCGGAAATCTGCGGATAGTGGAATTCAGTTGCACTGTTTCGCTGGCGGGGCTGAGAGTGATTCGCCTTTGGCACCAAGGGCTTGTGATTTTGCTTGGGACGGCAGTTTCCTCGACTTCCAACGATCTCACACAGGAAAGTCAAGTGTTCTCATTCGTCCTCTACGTGGCGCCGATTTTTTCCTCCTTGCCAGTACTGCTGCTACTGCTGCCACTTCTGCCGACACCACCGCCACCACCGCTTGTGCTACTGCTGTTGCAAATCGTATTGCTGCTACTGCTATTGCTACTGCTATTGCTACTGCTATTGCTACTGCTACTGCTACTGTTTGTGCTTGTTTTTGCATGTTATCCCTAAGGCCACAATCCCTCAGCCCTAACACCAAATCTACCATGAATTGCTGAGGCTTCTTCAAGTTTGAGCTAAACCGAGCGGAGCTGGAGCAGGTGGGCGTGACTGTGACTGAAGCCCAGCGCCACTTGGGCAGGTTGGCACGAGGTTTAACGTGTAGTTTTTCGCGAAAGATTTGGGGCGTGGGGTTTAGTGATTTTGATTTGGGGTGTAGGGCTCAGGGTTTGGCGTTTACACGATTTTGAGGTGTGGGAAGAAAGCTTGGGATTTAGGTTTAGCAGTTTCTCAAGGCTAGTCTCCTCTCCGAGTAGAGATGATTTAGAACCAATTCCGAAAAAAGGAAACAAGGTACTAGGAATGACGAAACGGACCCTAGGGGGCTCACCCAGGGAAAGCTCCAAGCAAGTATTGAGTAAACCCTGAACCCAAACCCTGGACCCAAAACCCTAAACCCTCAAGCCGAAGGTAAATAGAACTTGTATACTTTCACAAGCGGACATGAAGTTTGTTGGCCCATTGTTTTAACCTAAACAATTTGGTGCTGTTTCCAGGTCCCTGCTCCGCCCGAAAGCAGCCAGGCACCAAACAGCCCGGAAATAAATACTCCCAAAATGGTTTGGTGAGACAACCCAAAAATGGTCTGGGAGAGCCCGAAACAACACCAAAACAACCCAGAAATAGTTTTGGAGAGCCTAAAACAGCCCCAAGAAATGGTCTGAGATAGTTCCAAAATCAGCCCCAGAAATACACAATCCCAAAATATTTTGGAGAGATAGACCCAAACAGCCCAGAAATGGTCTGGAACCCCAAGACAGCCCAGAAATGGTCTGGGCAACAGCCCCAAAAGCAGTACAACAAATATACTCAAAAATGCGAAAATATTCTGAGTGCCAAAACAGCACCAAGAAATGGTTTGGGAGAGCTCCAAACTCAGCCCCCGAAATGATCTGGGCTGTTTGAGGATATTTCGGGAGTCTCCGAGACCATGTTTGTCAAAACGAGCTAAATGAGACACACCCCACGCGCAAGCCAAACGGCCAGAAATGGTTTGGTAGGCAAGGAAGAGAGCCCCAACAAGAGCCAGACAAACCACAAATCGTCTGGCAGACACAGCCATCTGGCAGAGCCCCCAAAGCCAGACCAAAAGCGGGCTGGAGAGCCCTCAAAGGCCCAGAAATAGTCTGGGAGAGCCCCACAACCCCCCGGCACCAAACGGGCGCACAAAAAGGTAGCAAACATGAAACTTTCGGTCAAAACTTATCAGGACACAGACCCTATACAATTTTTTCTCCCCCAAATGAAGTGTCATCCTTTGGTTTTAAGACCGAAGCTAAGCCAATGGTCACACCTCCAATTGCTCCAGATTTCTCATGTTACTACACCAGAGGTACCATTCGAGTGAAGAAGCCCTGCCCTCCAATATTCTGAGCTGTTCTGTACCAGAAGCTTCAAAGCTGAGAAAAATGCAAGCCTAGACATTCTCAAAGCTTTGGCAGAAGGGTATACCTATAGAATGCCTGCTAGCTGCTGTGCACTCCCCGGACATGATTCTTGAGCCCTACATACTATGAGCCGCAATTGCCGTGATCTCCCCATGAGCTCTCACCCTTGCATGGCTGCTGAAGAAGAACTTACATAGTTACATGGCTTATATGCATTCAAACATTTGGGTACAGGGGCACTTTAAACATGCAGCATGCAAAGGCTCCCTCAACGCGCATCTGCGGAACTGGCTGCTCTCCGACAGGCGGTACGACTCGGAGACAGCGTCCGTGACCCGCTGATAGATTCATTGCTTTTGCGCACGGTATTGTCCTCCCAACCGCCCCCACCCCCCACCGGCGCTACCGCCCCCACTACCCCTACCCCCACCACCTACCACCCCTCTCCCACCACGCCAACACGCCACCGCAGATACAGCCGACGCCACCACCACCGCTGTTGCCGCCGCCGCTGCCGCCACTGCCCCCACCACCACCAGCACAGCCGCCGCTGTTGCCCTGGGCCGCGTGCTGCCACCACTGTTGTTACCATTTCTATTGTTCTAAAGTTTTTTCAGCTTCTTAATGCTTAGACCTACTTAGCTTCATTCTCAGATGTTCGCTTACTCGGAACCTCTATTGCCAAAAGTAAGGTGAAGCGAGTGATGAGTGACAAAAAGAAGTGGTTGGCGGTCTACGACATTTTGCTGCTGGGACGACAGCTTTAGAGTTTGGGAGTTGAGGGCTGGTGGGGTTGAGATTCCATGTAGCAGCAAATCTAATTTTCAGGTTGGGCTCCGCAAAGTCGTTAGCTACTTAGGATGTCCGCAGTCATTCCCTTCTAATGCTGACAGAACTCGCCAAAGCAGATGCCTTTCTGCAAGACAACCCTAGACCTCTAATCCAAAGCCCTAGGACCCCTAAACCGTTCGAAGTTTTGCAATCAGGAAGACCAACAATGTGCACAGCTGCGACTTGAGCGACTATCGCAAATTGAAGCTGGGACGAGGTCATGAAATGAGTCTAACACGGAGCTTCCTCCTGGGGTTTTAGGCTTTCGTATGTGGCATCTTCGGGTTTACCGTTGTAGGGTTCAGAGCCTTTGCATTTTTCGTTCGAGTTTAGGGTTTATGGTTTGTGGTTGGTGGTTTGGGAGTTTAGTTAGGGTTTAGGGTTCCAGGGTTTAGGATTTCAGGGCTGAGGGTTTGGGGTTTAGGAATCTAGGGTTAAGTCTAGGGCTCAGGAATTTGGGATTTTGTCTTCTGGGGTTTAGGGTGTCTTGCACTGACTCGATCTGCAGTGTTCATGGGACAGGTAAAGAGGAGCCCCTGCACCGGCTCAACCCCAAACTCCACGCCTTGAAGTCCTAAACTTAGCCTTAAAGTCCTGAACCCTGGGTTAAGTTTTTTTGTTCAAGCTGGCCTTAATTGCTTTCACTAGCCTTAAAACACCCGAATCAAAGGGGAACCGATGACAAGCCTAAACCCTCAACTCTCAGGAAGCAGCTGATCCATAAACTCTCCCGATCTGAGCGGCTGCCGGACAGTAGCAGTACCCAGGATGCCAACTAATTGGGCTTGAGGGGCAATTTTTTTGGGGCGTAGGATATAAGGGTATACAGGGACATCAAAAATGATGGACAATGCCGTGTGTTTTCCTTAACTTTACGGGTTTGGGGTTTTCAGCTTTTAGTCTTTGGGATTTAACGGCGTTGGGTTTCAGCTCAGGGTTTCCAGACTTTGGGTTTCAGGCTTGAACAACTGAGGGGTAATCGTTAATGATGGAGGCTTTCGGGTTTGATGCTTTGTCAGGTGTGTTTAGATGGCAGCCTAGGCCTGGAAGCGCTTTTACTCCTTCGCTGTGCCTGGACTCTGGCAGATATCTTTGACGCTCGGATCCTGCGCGGTAGAGCTGTTTGTCATGCTTTGGGCCTCATGGGGACATTATATACAGCGGCTGAATGTTGAACCCGAACCAGAATTGCCTAAAGGAAATGTTTTTTTGTTGTCTTTCTCTATGTTAGCTTCTTTGGAAGTCGAGGATGAGAAAGCGAGCCGCTACAAATGCTGGGCCAAACTTGCTTACGCTTTGCTGCTGTTGATGGGTATAGTGGCCACTTGCCACACAGTTGAGGTATTTTGAGTTTAGGAAGTTTAGGGTTTGGGCTGTTGGGGGGCTGTTGGGCCGGGGATCTGGATTGGGATGTGGGGATTTTGGCTTATGGTTAGGTACTACATGGAGAGGATTCATTGGTCCATGAGTCTCACTGGGGCTCTTGTGCTTAGCCCTTGCCGGGATAATTCTCATTTCCTGTCGAGGGCACATGCTATTTGGTAATGTTTGGGCTGATAGCAAACGCTGCCACGGGTATGCGGGCGAGAGGGACTAGCTTCAGAAATTTCATCCTAAACACCCTAAACCAAGGAAGATTGCAGGTCTACTGATTGTTCATGTGACTTCTATCATCACTCTGTCATGGCAGTCACTTCCCAAGCTCCAAAACCCAACACCCTAAATTCTAAACCCAAAACCTTCAGCCCAAAGGTTAAAAAGCACGAGCCCTCACCCTAAGCGCGGGCCCCTAAACCCTGATGGGAGAGCCTAAACAAGTACCATCGTTATGGTCCTACATGTAGAATTCTGGCATAGGGTACGTCAAATAGACTTCAAATGATATAGAAAATGGGTTTGCTAAACCGTGCAGCCAAGCAAAAAGCCATGCACATTAATGCAACATCCTAGAAACCTCCAGCTAATCCCAGTTTTTCCATGCCCCTTTCCGTTTGATTCGCTCTTCTTGGTACTTTTTTGGGCCCCTAAGCCTCATACTAGTTTCCGTGTTATTTTGATAGGCTTTCCATTTGATTCTGCATGGTCCTAAGCCCTGAACCCCGCATGAACCCTAAACCCCACATGAACCCTAAGTCCCAAATGAACCCTAAGCCCCAAATGAACCCTAAACACTGAACCCTAAACCCCAAACCTTGACCGGGCCCCACGCCCCTCACGATGAGAGGTGGTGTTCTTTACCACCTCAGCTTGGACTGCCGATCTATCGGCAGAGACGAAGAAGTTTGTAGCCACTTGGTAGGGTTTAGGGTGTAGGGTTTCAGGTTTGGAGGGCAGGGTTTAAATACAGAGTTTAGCTGTCGAAGGGTTGAAGGTTTAGAGCTTTTTGGGGTTAGAGGGTTTAGAGTTCAGAGAGTTGTTAAAAATGCCCCTGGCCTTAGGGCGGCCCATTATCTCCTTAAAAGCCTGCAGGCCTTCGCAGGGTGCTCCTGTTTTGAGAGACTCCCACAAAGAGCTTCAAATACGGGCAGGTTGATTGAACAACTGTCATGTTTGGCCATCAATTTCATTGCACGAGGTTTTGATTTAGAGTCTGACAAGGCCAAGTGTATACCCCATGGGGATCTTGCTTTGTGACATATCTGATTCGTGGCACATACATCGTAGGCTACAGACTCGCGCCCTTGCTATGGCCCTTCAAGGCCCATCTCTCTTCGTTGTATTTATGTTATATATATATATACGTACAGTACATGCAAGCTGGTTTTTGACAGAAGGCGGGGTGCTTTGAGGCACCGCAACAATTCATCCCGTTGTCCGATAGCTGTGAATTGGCTTCTTCCGTGCAGGGCGCATTCTGGATCTAAGTGATCCTCCTGGGCAGAGGTCTCTGCAAGGGCATGCCGTAGTGAAGAGCAAAGAGCGTCATGCAGCGCTATCTCCATACCAGTGGACCCAAGAAAAAAATCGTGAGACCCCTGAGCCCGTAATCCCACAACTGTAAAGCACAACTTTGGCATCCATTACCTTAAATCCTAAACCATAATCACAAACACCTCAACCAACGTATGCGGTCAAGCTGCATGTCCGACTTGCATCTCCCAACTGCCCACGCTCTTGCTTCGAAGTCTGACCTGACAACTTTTTCGATAGCACTGATAGTCACAATCCGGCATGACCCCAATTCCTTGGGAATTATGTTATTCCACCCTCTTTTGGCTCTCTTGATTGGACATCTCTGAGTCTCCCAGACTCTTAAGACGAGTCCTGCAAAACGGCGCAAATTCTCGTGTCGTAGCTGCTAAAGAATCCCTACTAAAATGGTATTTTTTATTTTTGTTTTCGATTTCTTCATTCCCTACAGACAAGCTGCAAGCAAACTTTAAACTCCAAACCCTATACATCCCTACAAGCTCCCAGTTTCCGTTTCATGCCACGTTTGCTTGTTGATTTGTTTTTCCAATCCCTATCATAACTTTACTCTACACCTTAAATGATGAGGTAGTACTTTTCATTTGCATTTCCAACTCCCTACCAACAATTGTTCATTTCCTTACAAACCACCAGCAAGCCCAAACCCTAAACCGAAAACCTCAAAGCCTAAACCCTAAGAACACAACCCCAAACCCCAAACCCTAAACCTAAACCCTTCAACCCTAAACCCGAAAACGAGCTAACAAGAAGGTTCTGGGTCTGGGCCTGGGCTCCAGCAGCCTTGCTGCTTGGACCACTTTCACAGACCCATCTAAGTGCCTTGCCAGCAGAGGTGCTGTTGAGGGACTTGGGTTGGGGGATTTTGAAAGATTTTTAGGGTGTTTTGTTGGTTTGGTGGGTCTTGGGGTGCAGTGGGATTGGGGTTTCAGGTTTTGAGGTTTCATTTTTTCAGTTCAGTTCCCTGGTTTGCAGGCAATACCTTCGTGTTCAGGGTATATGGCTGCTAGCCTTCAGGACTATGTGAGACAAATCAAAAAGTCATGTAACGCGCCAAGCTGAAGCCTAAACCCCCAATTCTCAACGCGCAAAGGCTACAGGAAACCCCAGCCAGATTGTGAGGAAGTGGCTGAAGCTTCGATCTGGTTCGCAGATGCTTCAGGCAGAGATATGGAGATTCAGGACCGTCAACACATTGCTTCAGCCAGCATCCAAAGAGGAATTGCTATTGATGTGAACTTAAGGGTTTCCCAAAATTGGGGTACATTCTTGGGGGTCTTCATAACAAGGACTATAGTATATTGGGGTCTATATAAGGGTCCCCCTTCTGAGGGAGACCTGAGGGAGACAGGGAGACTACCACTTCTTATGTCTAAGCAACATATGCTTGTTCTTGGGTGAATGATGCGAACTACTTGCTGCAATCTGGGTTACGTATGCTCAAAAGGGTGCCGCTTGGCTACTGCAAGGCCTTCTCGGATCTTAGGCCTCTAGCAGATTCAGGGTGATTCATGTGCATACTCATGAGCATACCCTGACTCCTGCCTTTTCAGCAGGTGGGCTCACAGATCTTATCTTAATAATAACTTGCAGGAGTGTTTTGCTGGATAGATTTCTCCCACCCAGGCTAGCACTCGTGAACAGGACAGCAGCGCACACGACATCCCAGCTGGCTTAGGCAATCTCTGGCCCCCACACTCTGTCATTCATTACCGCTAAACTCGCAACCCCAAGTCCCAAACCCTATGTAAACCCTAAACTGGCCCTAAACCTTCCTAAACCCTAATCACTAAACACCACGTAGGCCCTAATCCCCTAACCCTAGACCGCAAAATCCTGTGCCCCAAACTGTTGTGTAAACCCTAGACAATATAACACTGTAAAACTCATGTTGCTGTTAAGGAACTTAGACAATCTTACCATATTATGGGTATATGGTAAATAATAGTAGGGGTTCCTGATTATAGTCACTTAAATAAATGTCTTTAACAGAAGCCTAAACCCTAATCAAGCAAACCAGAAGATGGCCTGCCAGGACCCGGGTGGGTGCCTACGCATCCAACGACCTGACCCAGTTCAATGTAGGGCGAGCAGAGGCAGGATGTCAGCCTGACTTCGGTTTGGGGCTCAGTGTTTGGAGGGGTTGGGGTTTAGGGTTTAGGGTCTAGGGGTTAATGGCTCGGGCTGTATATGGTCGGTTTAGCTGTAGGGTTAAGAGCAGAATCCCTGAAGAAGTATGCAGAGTATTCCGTCACAGCCCTTGTAGATGTATAGAGCAGCGTACTTCAAATCTGCCTCAATCGCCTTTTGTGCCGCGTTGCACGACCCTCCACGCAAGGGCTTGGGTGATTACAGCTGTGGGCTTCACGGTCTTCGTTTTGTGTTATGCCAATGCCAGACTGGGTGGTCACACCATATCAGACAACAGAAGCCTTGCTTCATCAACCTGTAGAGGAACCCAACATTCTGAGAAACACCTGGATCCCTGGAGTCCATCCTGCGGGAATTTCCCTAAAAGAAACCCATCCTAAATGCTTACATCTGCGCTTCTATACTCAAAGAAGCAGGCCCATGAGAGGGTTTCCCGACTTGGAGAACAGCATTATAGAAGCCGAAAAAAAAACCAATATCAGCGCTTCAGAGCCCTTGAGTACCGAAATCCTACATGCCTACCCTGAAGCCTAAACTCTAAACCCTCAGCCCCAGTGATTGAAGCAACTCTACCCCGCCCAAAAGGCAGAGCGCCGCGCTGAACAGCATTTCCAAAAGCAACTCTGCTTGCATGGTTTGGGCGTTTCTAAAAAGTTCGCTGTATCACACTTAAGGAAGACCTTTATGATCCTTATATAATGCCTCTGTATCCCTGGGGTCCGTGCTGTTCCTGAGATAGTTCAGTTAGTTTCCTCCAACTCTGGTATTGAAAGCTTTGAAGGCGAGCATCAGAGACAATCCTCCAGTATCCTTGATACCCTCAACACTGGGCCGCCCAGCAAACAAACTCCTCGGCCAAAACTGCTGCGAGGATGATCTTCTTGGTGACGGACAGCGTGCTGGGTGCCTTGCCTGCTTCAGCTATGGCCAAGGGAAGACCACCATTCCCAACTACCCTGCATTGCAGTTGCAAGACTCAACCCAGAAGTCCAAAGACCAGCGCCCAAAGCTTTGGCCACAGATGTGTACCTCACACCTTGAGCCCAAAAGGTATCTGTCATTTAGAGAGACCTATACCCCAGCCAAGCTTCAAACATCCAAACCGGCCCGTATGTATCTAAACCCGAAACCCCAAACCCCTGAACCCTCGTGCCCTTTCTGTCAGGTGCCAAGGTCCTCATCTCTGCGCATACGACAACTGACGACGTATGTATCCGTGTTGAAGGCAACAGACAACAGCTGCTAGGGCTAATTTTGAAGGTGAAGTTTCCAAAGTAACTTTAACATGGGGCTCTCTTAACTTTAGGTGTACCCTCACGCACATACAGGGATATATGTGCTGTTTACATATGTATATATGTATATATATATATTTTAATGTATTTTTGTTCATGGTCACAATAACTTCTAGGTGTTCCTGTTCGAGTCTGCAGGAGTATGGGGGAGCATTTCGAGAAAGGATCTGGAGTTCTGGAGAACTTTGCAAGTTTTGTCCAGCGCAGCCACCATGTCAACATGAATCGAAACCCCCATAAACGTGTAAGGCTTATTCTGTACCTATGCCCTTTCATACACACATAGCGAATCTTCATTGGGGACTGCATGCAGAATTTCTGAAGACCGGCATCCCAATATATTCCAGCCTCACTCCTTCCCATACAGGCCTCAATGGGACCGCCCATGTTTTCTGACCGAGCCTATGATCCTCAAATCGCACATTTGCTGTCCCCATCAGACTCAGAAAAGACTGTGAATAACATCCCAAAGCTTATGCTCCGAACCTATAACCTTGACACCTAATGTCTAAAACCAGGCCGTAAACCCTGAACCCGAAGCCAAAGGATCGAAGATATGATCAAGGAGAGGATGCGCTGCTTGACTTCGACCCAGACTGCCACAAAGCTGGTTTTGGGGGTAAGTTCCAGGGTGTAGGGTTAGGGCAGGTATCTTCGCTTGGGGTTTAGGCTGTAGGGTTTATCCACGATGCAAGGGTGACGCAAGATATGTGTGTCTATCTATATATATATATATATGTACGGATATGTATGATTGCCTGTGGATAGCATAGGGCTTGTGTAGCAGATGCGCAGTTTGAAAACAGGCCGCTCTCAAATCAGTGGAGAAATTTCCCTAGCACTTTGATACTGGACACCTGGCATGCAGGGGTACAGAAAAGGAAGTTCGGTTTGTGCGGGGATGTGCTCTGTGCATGTCAGGCCCACGCATGCATGCATACATGATTATATAATATATGCATATACACATACACATGTACATATACATCGCCGTATGCATAATGCCATCACAGTCAGACGGCTGGGGGCTTGAGTTGACGCTTAGACCTAAACCCTAAGCCCTTGCCTTAAAAACCCAAACCTAAAAACTTGAACCGTGTACTGACCCTGACGCTCACAACGTGAGCCTCGGCACCCCAGCACATACCACGAGCCCAAACCCCCAAACATGGTTTCCCAAGTCATGGGGACCTCATTAGGGACCGCACTAGGCAATGCAGCATTTGAGATTATAAGAGGGGGGGAAACCCCGATAACTGGAAACCACCAATTCTTAAGATTATAGTCTTCACCCTCAGCTGCAATGAGTAGTCGAAGACAAATATGTACAAAGCTTCGCAGCCAACATTCCTTCTTCTTAAAGGGGTCTAGGGTTTAGGGTTCTTCGCATCAAGTCTGATTCCTGAAGCCAACACGCCTGACACACCAAACTGTTCGGGGGTGTTTCCATAAAGTCTTCATGGCAGGTACCCCAGAAGGGCGGCCCCTATTTTGTGTTCCTTGCCCCCTCCCCCTCCTCCACCCATACCTCTCTCTCACTCACAAGCCGGGCAGAGCTTGTTAAGGACAGCACAAGCTGACGGCTGCCCACTACAAGCATCACCAATACCGGAGGTCTGTTCCTGACGAACCACCTCTCGGAAAGGATGCCTGGCTGCCATGCAGAGATTGAAGATATTGAAGCTAACAACAAGTGATAGGAGTCTGATATTCGTACTACGGATAGTGATGATGGTTGCAGTGGTGGCATCCTTGGTGGTAGTTGTGGTGTTGACGCTCGTGATGGTGCTTCTGCTGATGGTACTGATGCTTGTGTTTGCGGTGTGCGGTACTGGCTCGGGTTAGGGTCAAGGATCATGATGCTAGAAAGGATCTCTGTATCAGGTTTATTGCACATGTTCAAAGGAATCAGATGGCTGGTCAGAAGTGCAACAGAGTCGCACGTGCTGCGAATCGGAATCTGATTATCTGCAACCTAATGCTGCCACCTTCATTCTGAGAAGTCAGGTTTTGAATTCAATGGCCTTGGCTTGGGGTCACCGATAGGGGTTCAAGGCTGTTTTCACAGAAGCGCAGGGCTTTTCAGCTTCCCCCATGTGGATCAAACAAGGAATCCCTGAATGGGTCTGACAAATACTACAGACCTTGCATAACTGGAGTATAGGGCACAACAAGTTGCTACCAGAACAAAGACCAACAAGTCTTGGTATACGGACGTCCAATTTTGCCTCCATTCATGACTGCTGGTTCTGGACTGCCGCTTCTTCAGGTTGGCACGGAAGGGCTTGTTGTGTAGGAGCCATGGCGTCCATCACTGGACTGGTACAAGCGGTACAAGTTAGATAAAACTTGGGGGTCTCCGATTCAAAGCTTTGAGTAGTATGGGTCTCCTACTCAAAGCTTCGACATGGGGCTCTTGGAGGGACAAGAATACCGAAAACATTGATCAGGTCTCGTGGCGGCAGGAAGGTAAGAAGTAATTGCTCCATTTTTTCAGGTTCTCAGGGGCGGAATATGCGGAAAACATGGTGCAGGCGGCAGCTGTGAGGCTGCAGGGAAGTGGGAGGTGAAGGGCATTTGCTCCAGGTTTTGGGGGGTTTGGAAGTCTGAAAACGCCGAAAACCCAGAACAGCTCGGTGGCCCTGCTGAACTGTGGGTGGGAAGGTGAGGGGCATTTGCTCCACGTTTTTGGAGCTTTGGAGGGCCGAAAGGGCTGCAGGGCTGCGGCAAGTGGCAAAGTGACGAGCATCTGCCCCATGTTATTGCTTTGGAGCATCCGCTCTTGAAATCATGGACTAGTAGGGGGGAAGCTGTGGGATAGTTCCTGTCAAAGTTTGGGTTAACAGAAGGCGCGCCTTTTGTCGCTGTAGGTTTCTTTTAGTGGCTTTTGCTTCCAGGAGATCTTGTCGTGGTAGGCCATTTTCTTGTCGCAGCTGGCTTTCTCCAAGGCTTGTCACGGTTACCACCCTCCTCGCTATAAGGGTTGCTGCTGCCAGCAGGCACAATCTTGAATGGCAAGCAAACGCCACATGCCGCTTTTATCATATTCCCCAGTACATCCAGGCACTAGACGCATGTTGAAAGCAGCCCCCGATGCATGAATGCAGACCTTAGTGCTGTGCTAAGGACAGCCACCATGCACCTGCAAGCCCGGATGATTACATTACCTGGAGATTGAGTCCTCTGCTGAGATTCTATCAGAATCGGATTCCGACCTACATGTGGCGGCGGCTGCTTACACAAGCCTTATTCATGATCCTGGGCCCTTGTTGGCCGGACTTGTGTGCACTTGATGAATACGTCCCCATTCCAAAAAAAGCTACCTCCCACGTCCACTTTAAACCCAGCCCCAAACCGTAAACCCGAAACTCCCAGACCCCGCGCTCAAAATCCTCGAGCCTCAAGCCCTAAACCCCAACCCCAAATCCTAAACCCCAAACCCAAACCCTAAAGCCCAAATCCTAAACCCTGGACCCTAAATCCTTAAAGGATCTCTACCATCCTCACAGCCGTCCTTTCTGCGGCGGATCAGACCTCCTGGACCGCCATCGTAGTTCCTGGCTTTTGATGGATTAGGGATTATGGTTAAGTACTTAGGTTGTAGGGTTACGAGGTTTGCAGCTCACGATTAGGGATCAGAGGTTTGGTGTTTAGGTTCTATAAGGGTATGGGCTTCCAGTGTAGCAGTGTAGGGTGAAGGGGTTTCGGGTTAAAGGGCTGGGTCGGGGGTCACGTCGTTAAGTGCTTGCAGTTCAGCAGGCTCAAGGTTTAGGGATTTAGAGTTCAGGTTTTACGATGCCGTGAACGCTTAAACCTGAACCCACGAACCCCCAAACCCTCAACCTTCCACACTAGCAGGCTCCGAATGTTGAACCCCGCAGGTTACCATCTCGGGCGCGATTGGTTCGTGGCAGGAGTTCACAGGTGGGGGTGCAGGGGCCAAACCGTGTGAGGTTCAGGCATGCAAGGTTTTGGGGCTGAAAGCCTTAAACCTTATACCCGGCATTCTGCGGCCAAGGCCTCAAGGGTTTTAGGGAGTCGTGGGTTGGCATTCAGGCTCCAAGTCGGCTTGAGCTGCCCCAATCAGGGAGCCCTTATTCGCCTCAAAGTTGCAGTCTCTCGGGGCTGGATTTTCAGGGTTTAGGGGTTTAGGATTTTGAGGGCTTAGGGTTGCTTAGAGAGTCGAGTGGACATCTGTTCTTGCGATGTCCGCAGGTGTGGACAAGAAGCTGGAGCCTGGGTTGCTTTTTGGAACGTGTTTGGCGTGGTCTCCTGTTTTAGGTTTGGGTCTTAGGGTCTTGGCTTTGGGTTGTCAAGCCCAGGGTTTAGGGCTCTCGGGTTAGGCGGTTTGAGGTCTAGGATTTAGGACACGAGGGTTTCAGGTTCAAGGTTGCATCATTTCAACATTATTTTTGCGCAAGAGCAGGAATCCATTGACAAGAATTCTGGTAACTGTAGTGAAGCTGCCAATCCCTTAGGACTTAGAACAAAGATGTTTTGTCTCTTGCTTATGCAGAGATCTTAACCTGAACCCCCCTTAAAGAGTAGCCCGCTCTTCAATTCCTGGTGCCTTTGTTCTGAGAGCTCCAAACCCAAATCCTCAATCCTTGCACACTTAGTAGTAACCTGAATCCAGAAGGCGCCTTCAATTTGAGAAGCCCTTCAAGACCCAGCACCTACACCCCACCTCTTAGGAGCGCTATAGCACTATGGTGGCTACACTGCGGAACTTGATGCTCTGGTGGCAGACCCTTCCCGATGTGGACAAGGCGGTGTCTGAGAGGGTTAGGGTTTAGGGTTGTTAGAATACACAAAAGGTGTCCTCTGGATATGCAGAGGGTTCATATCTTGTCTTCTGTCTATGAGGAATGAGGTCCGGAAGTATTACGAGGATTGTCATAGGGAATCATTCCTTTATTCCTTCCTCACAAGACACAACATTACGGCACGACGCAGGAAGTAAACTTCATTCTCCTCAAACTCAACACCCTAAATTTTTTATTCTGGAGCTTCAAGCACTCAGTTTTGCATAGACCATTAGCCCTAAGCTCTTGGTGTTGTTGGGCGTACTCGTTTCGAGGCCAACATCCGCCACATCGAGAACTTGGTCAAGAGGCAGCTCGTTGCAACCCCGTACATAATTTTCTGACCGTGCTGACAGCAGAAATGATAGAAGGGAATATGATACTGATTAGAGTATGGATACTAATGATAGTAAGAGCTGTCCTCACATCAGACTTGTGCTGATATGATGTGGCTTCCTACGTTCCATTGGCAACATAAGTCTACAGTGTTTGAGGCAGGGTTGAAAGGGAGCGGCTGGAGACCATGCCCGGACCAACAACCCCACACCTTGCCCTAAATCCTGTCGAACCCTGAACCCTAAACCCTGGACCCTAAACCAGGCAGCGCCAAGCTGCAAGGGCGAGTTGGGAAAGTTTTCCGTGAAGAAGCGGTTCTTCCTTTTTATTGGTAAACCTGTCGGATACCTCTTCTTTCAAAGTAGCTAGAGGTTCTCAACCTGACATAGCTAGGGGAATCCTAGTGGGCATGCACTTCTGGAGATGGTTCCGAAGATTGTTTGCAGAAGTTCTTCCGTCAAGACAAAAATGAGCGAAGTACAGAGAAGCGAACGATTAGTTTGGCTTTCCATTTCAACTGTAGCAGGGATTCATCCGTTATCAGCCTGGAAGACACCTACCCATACACTGAACCCTAGCCACAGCCCCTCCGCACAACCTACACTACCTGTGACCCCCATGTTCCCCAAAGAGGCCAAGGACGTCTTCACTGATTTTTGGGTTCGTAGGTATAGTGATCGTCTGGCTTATCTTCATCATGAAGCCATGGAACAGCCATGGAACAGCCAGGGCAGCCTCCTAAAGCCCACATTTGCATGTTCCTGCCCCTCATGGCTACTGGCTGATGCCAGGACTGAAAACGCTGCTTACTCGGAGCAGCTCCCTGTCTGCAGTTCAGAGCGTATAATTGGGTGGATATGTGTCCTCCCCCAAAAGGAAATTGGGGCCACATACAAGGACTCCTGCTTTGTGCAGTCCCTTATCCAGAAGGTTCATTGCATAAGGAACCTATAAGAGATCCCCCAATTCATGATAATTTGTACAGTTATCCATGCTCTACGGGATTACACAAGGAGTTTACAGGATACATAAGCAGCATGTGTAAAGCCTTAAGGTAGACCTGCAGGGACGGTGGAGTTTATTCAGCGTGGAGCTTATTTCAAGTCCAAAGTCACTCAGGTATAGCAGTGTTGAGCAGACACAATGTAGGGGCTGGAGTAAGCCTACAGCCTTTACGGTCCTCAATCCACTAATCCCGAAGTCCCGAAGCACCTACCTTGTTTAAGTTCCCAAATCCTTACACCTCAAATCCCTTGAAAACGTCAGCTTTTCAGCCTCACCCACAACTCTACATCCAAAACCTTAAACCTCAAGTCCCAAACCCTATGCCCTGAATCCGACGTTGTGCGGAGGTCTGCATGGCTCAGCGATGCCCAACAGGCAAGAGAATTGGCCGAGAAGGCATGCAAGGGGGCTTAAGGATTTAGAGTTTGAGGTTTGAGGGTTCGGGATTTGAGGGCTTACTTACGCTTGGTTGGGAAAGGGGGAATGGGCTACTTGGACTCTTGAAAGGCTTATCATGTGGATGTGATGGGGATTTCTTTTGGGATCCATTTTCCCTTGCCGAACTAGGCAGGCGTGAGTTAAGCGGATGAATGTCATCACACTATTCATCAGTGACAGTTGTACTCGTCCTCCTCCTCGCATCATGGTCATAGTCGTAGTCGTCGTAGTACTGTAGTGGTTGTCGTGGTGTATTCGCCGATGCCGCGTCGTCATCATCGTTGTCATTGTCGTCGTCCTCCTCGTCCAAGCTCTCGTCCTCGATCGTCGTGCTCGTTGAGGCACTGGTGGCGTCGGGAATGGTTGTGGTCGCTTCCATTGCTCATAGATGCATCGACATACTTATAGCAGTAGCAGCAGCAACAACAACAACAACTACCGTTACTACCACTACTACCAGTACTGCCACTACCACTACCACTATGACGACTAATGACTACTACTAGTAGTACTAGGACTACTAGGACTACTCGGACGACGACTACGACGACGACGACTACTACTACTCTGCTGCTGCTGCTGCTACTGCTACGGCTACTGCTACTGCTACTGCAATTGCAACTGCAACTGCAACTGCTACTGCCAGCCGCCCTCCCCCCCTCGGCACTACGTTTTGCCCAGTATTGATTATGAGGTGCTAATATGATTTCCTGATAAGGTGGCTAGCAGTAGCAGTGGTAGTAGTTTGGGTCCTGCCCCCACCTCTCAACAGTGTATTATCCGGGCCATATTTCAAAGGGTTTACATATGATCACATTCCAAATATTCTGCAGCTGTTAATGAGTGCGGGCAGTATCCAAGTAGTAGCTGTCGTCATCTTGCAATGGGCATGTTCACGTCCGCTTTGTCCCCGTGCGAACCTTCCGAGCTGCACGCTTAAGCGCAACATGAACTCATTTCCTGTGAGACAAAATTTATAGGGTCAGGGAAAACTGTGTGAGACAAAGCTTGCAGGGTTAGTGAGAATCATTGGTTAAAGGGTGCGCTCTGCCTGTACGGAACTACACCCCCCACCCCTCCCCCAATCCCAACCTATTGCCCTTGTAATGAATACGAGCAAAACGTAGAGCCAAGGGGCGTCTGCTACTGCTTCCACTTCTTCTACTACTACTGCTACTTCCACTGCTACTTCCACTGCTACTATTACTATTTTAACTACTGTTATTATATTATTACTACTACTACTACTACTACTACTGCTATGCCAGGAATACATGAATGTCATGAATGTCAACTGTTTGCGCAACGTTTGGAGGCCGCTCAGTCCAGCGACAAAGCCAAGTCGAAGGACGCTTCCGCGAAGCCTCCGGGGGCCGGACGTTAGTCCGCGCTGTTTTGGAGTCTATGGTTTAGTGTACTGTAAGGTGATGCAGGGTTTTTTATATGAAGACTAATCGTTTTGCAGGCGTTTTACGGTTTTCTTGGCCAGTGAATGTATGCAAGGGCTCAAGAAGCCTACAAACCGGAATCAGTTTATGCGCCTATGAGCAAAGCTCGACCGGTCTCGGAGCCAGTACTGGTGCAGACGTGTGGACTTCCTCCGCGCGTACTGCGAGCATGAAAGGGTTGATCCGACAGTTTTGGGTTCTGATGGGAGTTCTAGCAGATGTTTTCTGGATTTTTCGGAAGTGGGTCATTTGGGTCTCCAATTTGGTGGCATTCACATGCAGAGGCAACGACGCAAGTGCAGGAAGTCCACGGATGGTAGAAGTTAGCTGGACCCCCCAGCCAGCAATAGGGACTATGAGGGATCATGATGATTGTATTATGGTCTTCTTCTATCCCCCATTATACTAACCCTAAACTGGCGCAAACCTTAAACCCTAAACCCTAATCAGGGTGGGGGGTCCACCTCGGTAGAAGGATTCGCCGCTTAAGCCGCTTTTGGCTCTACGTGGGGGTTTCCACATGGAAACAACCACATAGCTTGTCTTCAAGGATGTTTTGAGCCAACATGATAGACCCTAAATTCCTAAAACCCTCGGAGCAGCTCTGGGAAAGTAAGCCTTGGGGCTGCAATCGTGGCACGGCCTAGCCAAAACCAACGGGCTGAAATGCTGTGACGTCGAAAGCAAAGTCAAACATGGAGATGATACGTACCAAAGACGAGGAATTGGAATCCCATTGGGGAGGTTCTCATGCAATAGTTCGCAACAAAGTTTTAGTCATTTCTTGGCTTGAGTTCCTGGAAGCTAAAACATCTACACGGACGCTTAGCTTGGTTTGGGGGGGCGGAGCGTTCTGGTCCCCGCACATCGTAGAACTACGCGCGTCACTCTCCGCTCGCCCCGAAAATTTTGGACGGATCCCGGATGCTGTGCCCTCCCCAGGTTTCTTCAGATTGGGGGCCTCAGGCACCTCAGGGATGTTTTGGGATTGCAAATTTATTGTGGGAGCCCTTGTTCGAGATTGTATAAGGAGAAGCTTCCACTTACCACTGTCAGTGAAGTCCTCCTCACCAGCACACTTGATGCTGCTTGTAGAGTACCTAGGCAAGAAAATGACAGCATGCATTGTAAGGGACAGGGGTCGTCATGTTCCTACGGGTAGATCATGCAATTCTTGCTTTGCCACGAAAGCCATGTGCCTCGATGCTTCTTGGGGGGGGTGCCTGGATCTTGGGATTCTCCAAAGCAGACGACGGCACGCAACCTGCGCAGCCTGTGTTTTCGTTACTCCCGAATGGGAGTCAAGGGTCGCGCGGTTGACGGTTAACTCTGATCTTGGGTGGTTCATGGTTTAGGGCTGGGCTAGTCGACTGCACTTTCCAGCACCTCATGACTTTGCACAGTCATTCTTGCTTCTTCTAAGGTTGAGGCTTAGGGAGCCCATGGAAAATTGTGACGAGAATCGATGCCTAGATCCACTTGAAGGAAGCTATGTGCTTATAAGCCGAATACATATATGGTAGTTTCCCCACTTTAGGGTACCCCAATATAGACCCCACACATTATAATCCTTATTACAGGAACCCCAATATGGTATCCCTGATTTTGGGAACCCATATCTCAAGCCTGAAGTCCCTCAACCCTGCAGTTTGTACATGCCATCCCTAAGCCGAAGGCCCTACACCCTATAGCACTCAACCGAAAACGCGAGTGTAAAATCTGGTAAGGTTACCTATCTTGTCGTCCTAGAATCCTTGTATAGTTCTTCTGGTATACGGTTAACGGTTCTTCAAAATGACCTCAAAACAATATTGGTGAAGTCACCCTTAAGTAGACAGAATATGGAATTGACCAATGTTATAACAAGATCCCCATAGATCCCATATTCCATCTACTCAACGGGGAATATACTTATTTAGGCTTTTCAGTGCATTTGAAACCCTCGCTCAGAGTGACCCCGGACAAGCCTGGCTGGCGAGCCGGAGGGAGCCTGACAGCTTATGTAAGGGTTCTATAGCGGGGTTAAGTTTAGGGGTTTAGGGTTTAGGGGTTTTCTAAAATGAAAGGGTTGAGGGTTTAGGGATGGAACGGGAAAGAACATGAAAAGTACTATAATATATTGCCGTATTGGAATATGATAAAAGGCTTTCTAGTGATAATATGACATGCCAATGATAGAGAATCAATTGGAAACGAAAATGGAGAATGAAATGGAAACTGGGGTCATGTAGGAGATGATTCTGTTGATGCTCTAAGAAAAGGTTTAAGGCTTAGGGCAAAGGGTCTAAGGGTGCGGAAGTTCGGTGTTTCGGGTTTCGAGCATAGAGGTTAGGGTGTTTGAGGTTCAGGCAGTGGGAGATAATGGTTTACAGTCCCGTTTTTTCACAAACGGGCCTTGCGGTTTAGCTTTTAGGCATCTCAAGGTTTACGCGTCCCGAGACTCCAATGCTTTTTTTCGGGTTTTCGTGCTTATGTTCAACCGCTTCAGGTGGATGGAGGGTCAGGGTGCTAAAGGGCTCTGGGACATTAATTAGGGTTAGGATGTTTAGAGGTTTGATGGCGCACTGTTTCGGGTTTGCACACAAATGTGCCTTAGGTAGCCCCATTCCGGGGTGGATTTGAAGCTCTTCCGGTACTTAAGGTTCTGGAGCTGCCAGGATTTCAATTTATGGTTGTGCGCATCTGTCCAGTTGCCGCAGCCAGCAGCTGGGCTCAGTGCAAGGCAGATGGTATGATGTAGAAGCTTGAATAATTAGTCAGCAGGAACAAGTAAGAAGTAACGGTACTCTCTTATGACCCTTACATAAGTATAGTCTGACAGAGCCCAAAACCTAATTCAAGACCTCTATAGGTTCCCCTTGTATTCTCCAGGCGTCGCTTGTAATGCTATATCCATAATATCGATCTTAAAACGATATATGGGACTCACTCAAAATCATGGATTGTCGCTGGGATCCTCGTTCTTGGAAAAGTTTTGGAGGAGTGGTCGCGTGTGATCAGCGGTTCAGTGCAACAGTTTTCCCATCCAAGACGACCTGCCAAAGAGTTGTACAGGCTTTGTGTTCCTGGAGGTTAGTATAGGCCTCATGTTCTACTCCTTCGTCCCCCGCTGTGCACCAGAAAGTTGTTTTGGATGGAGGTACAGGGGGTTTTGGACTTTATGACTCATGAGAACAAGCCTCCAGCAGTTGGTCCAGCTGCATGAAAGTGAAGTGAAGCTTGTGGCAAAGCCACTGCTGGTAGCTACCAGAGAGCACCCCATCACTTCGAATATTTGTGTTAAGTCTTGCATCGCCTCTGTTGGAACCTGGAGTTCCTATGGAGGCTTTTTCTGTTAGCCTTTATGCGCTGGAGGAACTGTCGCAGACAGTTTCATCTCGCGTGCGTTATCTGCTTCCACGACCCTCCGATTGATAGGAGGAATGCGGAGCGATCACATTTGAAGGCATTAAAGACTACCTGCGGCGTGTCAGCATCCTTCAGTTCACGTTAACCTGTGACTCATTTAGAATTGTTCAGGACTATCAACTGATTTCTGGTTAGTAGGCACGAACAATGAGATGAAACTACCACAATTTTGTTGTATAGGAGCTACTCTAGGGATCCCTTCCTTCCTTCCCTACCAGCAACTAAATATTGGGAACTGTACGGACAAGGTTGAAATCTTTTCCATGTCGTTCCGTGTCTTGCACCTTGAAAGTTGTATGCGCCAGTCGACCTTCAAGCTTTTTACAACATGGCGGAGGGAGGATCAATGATAGCTAAAACCACGGCCCACCCTACATCCCCCCCACCTCTCAGAAAGCGAGATTCTGCATTTGAGGGTACTCTCCCCCAACAGGCAGCTGAAGTTCTGATCTCAGCCGACCTCTGAACTGTAATGCCTAGGTCGTTAACCTGAAGCTGTGAAGCCACGAAGAGGTGGCCCCCTCAACCTTCAACCCTCACACCCTCAAACCCTAAACCCTAAATCCCACGCTTAAGCCCATAGCCCTAAGCCTTCAACCATGTACCCATGTACCCAACATCCTACTCCCCAACCCCCCCCCCCTTCCCCGATGGCTGCACGGCCTCGGCTGCGACGTGGCGCCTTGCCGGTGCATGCCGAGCGGACGCGCAGCGAGGGGCTTAGCCTTGCCGGGGGTACTTTCTTTGGGGGTCCCCATAGTAAGGATTATAATATATTGGGAGTTCTATTGGGGTCCCTTTATGCAGGGAAACTACAATATCTGTCAGACAAATAAACGCAAGGATGAGCCTAGCAAGGATTGTACTAAGGTTTTCCATGATGCGAGGATGGACAACAGGGAAGGATGGACAACAGGGAGAAAGCAAAAACAAAGTTGCCCCGTTGAAGCCTCGCCGGTCTTCAACCTCGCACCCCATCCTTGCTGTGAAAAGAGGATTACTTCCGTATATCATGACCCTTCAAATTACGTCCTCTCTCTCTCTCTCTCTTTCTATCTGACTCTCTCTCTCTCTCTCTCTCTCTCTCTGTTATTCTGTCTCTCTCTCTCTCTCTCTAATTTCAATCCCCTGCCGGTCCCTGCTACGTCGAAACCACTCCTCGAAGCCCTTTAAGCATTCCCTTAGATACTTACTTGGGGTAAGCAAGGAGTGAAGGAATGGGTTTATACTCCTCCACTATATAGTAGTTTCCACCTTCTTTTCCATTCTTTCATTCCCTGCGAATCACCAGTAAGTGTATCTACTCCCTGCAGCAAGTCTTAAACCCTAATTCCTAAACCCCAAACCCTAGACCCTAAAGCCCAGTCCCTAATCCCTATTTCCTGTATACCCAACCAGGAAATGAAACCCTAAATCCTAGTCCTAAGACTTTAACCCTAAACCCGATGCAAAATTCCGAGGCTAGCTACGACTCAGGATGGCTTCGTGTGGTCCCCAGTGCTGGAGGAGCCAGGTTTCCCCTACTTCAGCCCCCCTGGGTTCAGGTTTAAGGCTTGGGGTTTAGGGATTAGGGTTTGGTAGTATTGGGGGTTAGGGACCAGGGTTGAGGGATGAGGGTTTAGGGCTTAAGGATTCGGTTTCAAGGTTGGAGGCTGAGGCCCCTGGTTGCAGGGACAGTAAAAGGTACACAGGATTCTGTGGAATCTTCACTTTCTCCTTGAATAGGATCTGGGATTCGTTTGTACGGTTGTATCTTATGGTTTCAATAAGGCATCATACTACTACTACTACTACTACTACTACTACTACAATACTAGCTAGTGTCTCCAAGCAGGCAAGCAAGCACGAGCAGAAATACATTCAGCGGCTGGATGTATTCTAGGAATAATTTTGAAGCTATTGATGTCCTTCGCTCTGCTGACACTTTGGGTTAATAAAGTGCCCAAACCCTGAATCCTAAGCCCCCAACCCTAATAAACTATGCTAAGCCCAACGCCTAAATCCAAAGCTCTAGGTTATGCAAAGCTCCAAATCCTGAATCCTAAGCCCTCAGTCCCAGGCATGCCGCCGCCTGTGCCGGCTGCTGGTGCTGGCTGGGCCCCCATCTGGGTTCAGCGGCTTTGAGAGTTCTGGGTTTAGAGTTGGAAGTTTTTTGGCTTGGTGGTTTGGGGTTTGGGGTCGGGGACTAGGGCTTGCGGTCTCAGGATTAGGGGTTTCAGGGTTGGATATTGAAAAAGGTGTGGGTATAGGCCCCTCATGGGTCCCAGTTGAGGCACAGCAAGAAAGGTGCTGTTTCGGCAATCTCAACCTCCAAGTTGCAGTCCTCTGCAGCAGGCTTCCCCTGAAAATCTGGGGACTGTCTCTGACCCTGCACCTCCTCGCAGGGTGAAGATGCGGACAACGCATACATAGAGTTCATATCACTTCACACTCTGAGCCCTTAAACGTACTCATGCTGCTAGGCCCGAATCATGGGCCATCAATATGGGCACCTACCTGTTTTACGGGTGCTGGGTTTGCAGGTTCTCAGAGGCTATAGCCTAGGCATGTCGCACATGTAGTTCCCTCTGAGGGAGGTTGTAAGCCTTGCTGAGGGCCTCGCAAACCAAGGAGTGCGCAGCGGACCGCCTCCTACGCTGCCCAGCGCAGACTTCCCCTACGAGGCATTTGATTTCGCTAGGGCCGCTAGGGTTTCCCTTATCGTTTTTGGAAAAGGCATGCCTTAGGAGGGCAATCTCCTCATCCTGCTTCTGCCTGGAGGCAAGGCTAACTTCATTGAAGCGATCCGGCTGTGGCTGGCGTTTGGAGACTGTGCTATGAGAAGTTTTGTGTTGGTCAGGCATCCTCTGCACCGACCTAGCATGCTGACGCCAAGATGTCATGTGCTCATATGAGTCATCGGATTAATCTCAGAAGGAACTCACAGTTGCAATCTTGTTGTGATGATGGGCTCCGAATGTCATTGCGGCGGCAGCAACCGAGGCAGTATCCTCCGCAGACCTTTGACACATCTTTCGGATACTTAGTGTTATGACCGCATGTACTGTCATCAGGTAATCCCTTGGAGTAAATAAGTGGGCAGCACGCGGTACATAGGGAGGATGTAATGGGTTGCCCAGCACCGGAGTACGTCTTCCGTTTTCTCTGCAAGCCCTGCTGGGCCTTGTATATCACATCTTCATGTCCCCGAACATTCCACATCCTCTGCCAGGCTGGCATCGGCAGCAGTCAAGGCAGTTTGGGTCGGGAAGCAACTAGAACCCCTGCCTAAAATCACATGCGTCTGTAAGGTGTCTGAAGGTGAGACACGGAGACTTTTGGGTGCGCAAAGGCGTTGCGTAAATAGTTCAAAGTCCCTTCTAGTGAGGCCCTGCATGGGGTGTATGAAAAAGGGCGCCCTGTCTGGAGAGCAGAAAGGCCCCAATCAATGCATGCGTGCCAGAGGCTATAGACTAGAAGCTCTCAGTCGCAGCATTCTTCTTGGTTCCTTGCGTGCTTGTGGGAAGAAGAATTCGCAGAAAAGCCTCAACCAGAGCTGGTGGCAAGGATCTTTGTCTTGCTGCCTGGCACAAATGCCCGCATTATCACCAGGTAGCGAACTTCATACAAGCCGACTTTGGCGTCATGTTACTAGTTCTTAGTAGGGGTTGAATAGGGGAGTATATCATGTAAGGAATATGTTCCCTCATTCCCTACTAAGAACCAGTAAATAGTCTTTGTAGAAGTTTGCGACGTGGCCGCGAAGTTGCAGGCGAAGTGCTCTTTCCGCAGCCCGCCGTACGAGCCCCTGGAGTTGTCTTGTTTACCTTGTGTACAGGGTTGGCATGGAGGTTGGATTTGCTTACTGGTTCTTTAGCAGGTGACATGGGAACATAGTATATGGGTATTATACAGGGATTGTATTCCCCGATTCCCTACTAAGAACCAGTAAGTTAGGGTGCGGTTCAGTGTCTGTGGCTCATGGTTGTCAAAGTGCATTTGGGTTGGTTTCTACAATGAAGAGATCTTGCCGGGTTGGTGCGTGCTTGTAACAGTATTCTGGCTATGTCTTAAGGGCAATGTCGCGAACATGCGTCACAACATGTTTGTGCCTTGAATTCTGACATGTGTAGGGGAGTCCAAATTGTCAGAAATCTCCAATCTCCACACCAAGCAATCAAGGTTGGGATTTCAGCTGTCTTGGTATGCAGCAACAGCGACCCAATCACAGGCATGCCTTCGGCTTCAGACCATCAGTCTTCAGCTTAAGTCCCGCTTCACAGCATGTACATCAGCCCCCCAGAACGACCTAGCTCTCAAGAAGCTTCACAGTGACAACTGCAACGCCACCGAGGCATTAAGCACGTTGCCCAACAACCCAGCATCAAGTGAGTGGTGATTACCATAGTTTCTAACAGGGATACTGGAGTCATGGAATAAGATCATCTTCTCCTTTTTGGCTCTACAATTTCCCTCTTAGACCACTAGAATATAACCTTGCTTGGCTTTGCTAAAAGTGCATTCGAAGCGAGAGTCGCCAAGGCAGTTGGCCAGGGCAGGCG
Organism: Symbiodinium pilosum; assembly: GCA_905231905.1. Classification (NCBI taxonomy): domain Eukaryota; class Dinophyceae; order Suessiales; family Symbiodiniaceae; genus Symbiodinium; species Symbiodinium pilosum. The sequence continues at coordinate 68,982 of CAJNIZ010034269.1, forward strand.
CGCGGGCAAACGCCTTACAAGTCGCATTTTGATAGTGCTGACTATAGGCCCATAGGCCGATAGCATTGCCAATCTTAACAAACAGCAAGAGGGCAAAGGTACGCAGAAGGTGAACGTATCATGCTGGTGAGGGTAATTGTGACCATGAGTTTCAAGTCAAAAGGGATTGGGGCATCAAGTAGGATTTCTCCTGCTTCGCCCGCTAGCTGTCTGTCGCACTCTGGTTGTCACTTGGGCTTTAGTCTTGCTGGCGTCTCGCTGTAGTTACCCTGAGGTTGGGTGCACCACTCGTTGGATCCAGGGGCATGCTAACGTCCAGGGCAGGGCTACATTGGGATTGTTTTCAGAAAGTCCTATCTGTTGGAACTTGACCGTTTTGGGTTTTGCTGTGTGCAGTTACCACTTGGTTATCAGAGCTTCAGCTTAGGTTGCAGAGTTTACGCTGGAGTTTGGGGTTTTAGGGTTTAGGGTACAGCGGTTGCCGTTGTTGACTTTTTTGCCCGTGATGGTTGCGCACGTTCTCTGGACACTTGGCTTGCAGCACATGGGAACTGATCAGTTCAGTTTCTCCGTTTCTGGGATCTTCAACCCTGAGCTCGAATGAAGAACTTGAATAACTGCCGATATTCCTGTATTGACCATACACAACAAAGCCCTTCTCTGATTAAATAGGGTTCAAATCAGACAAAACTGAGCCCAGCTTTAGACTCGAGGGATTGCTTTAAAGCAGTTGCCGAGCCAACGGCCTTTCCGCGGGGATAAGGATAGATGGTTCAGGGTTTAGGGTTGCTCAAACTCACCCCTGCAATCCCCTAATCATCCCCTTATATACCTAGGACCCCTAAAGACGTGGCAAAGTGAGAAACCCTCCCAGCACTTCTTTAAGGGGACCTGAAATCCTTGAACCCTAAATCCTGAATTTAGACAGTACTAGAGCATAATTTGCAGGCGCGACAGCCTCGGTCTCGGTGCAGTAGCCGGAGGCCACGTAGTTAGGACGCAGGGTTTACCGGGTTGCTGTTAA